>BLSH010192371.1:1350220-1377934 GCA_018402905.1 Glandirana rugosa | reverse complement strand
CCGGTTTTAGGTAAAGTGTTCTAAACTATTTTCAGATGTGTGCAGAACAGATCTAATCTGTGAATAACATCTGTTCTGGTGCAGAACACATGTGTGTGAATAGCAGATGTGCAATGATTGACGGTTTCATTTAAAGTGACACAGACTTTAAAAAGAAGTGTAAATAAAAGATGTGCAATGATTGACGGTTTGATTTAAAGTGACACACAGACTTGAAATAATTGTGCAGAAGAGATGTGCACTGATTCCCGGTTTCATTTAAAGTGACACACACATTTTGCAGAACAGTGATATGGGTACTCCGGGCTTATTTATACTTTTTTGACACAGTTTGAAGATGATTTTAGAACAGTTCTATGGCCTCTAATGTTAATTAATACTTTTCAGACCCATTTTGAAGATGATCTCCATTTTTGCATTTTTTATGTTTTTATTTTTTTTAAAATATTTAAAGTTATTTCCCTGTCCCCATTTCTTTGTAGGGCACTTGTCCCACCCTTACCCACATTTTCCTTCCTTTTGCAGACCTCTAGGACCTTACTGGGCTTTTTTACAGCATTTTAAAGATTTTTCATTAAAATTACCAGAACCCCAGACCCGGACCCGGACTTTTTTTGAAAAGTCCGGGTCCGGGTCCCGGACATCCCAAAGTTCGGTACGGACCCGAACTTTACAGTCCGGGTTCGCTCAACTCTATTCATTACACATTACCTACTAAAGTGTACATATGTGGCAATGTCTCCTCTTTCCTACTCCTCCCTTCAATACAGAGAAAAACACAAGGAAGTCTTGCTCTGGATTCCCCCACTACTTTTGTATAGAAGCTGTCTACTTGACCTTTTTCTACCTACAAATCTTCCTCTTTTGCACACTATCCTGCTGAAGGACCCTTTGAGATATAAGCAGGTAGGCAAAAATGGGTATAACACGTCAGCAAAAATAGCAATTAATCAATGAAATTGAGCAACACTCCCAGAGTAAGGATGTGGGTGTGTGGGTAGAGTGTGGTTTTTTTTTCCCTTTATTTGGCACTTCGTTTGTTCCCGTGTCATTATACCATGCATTTACCTTGTTGTGTTTCCCTCAGATCATATACGTGCTGCAAGTAAGCCCCTGACGAAAGGCTTGAACCTGAAATGCATCAGACTCTTTCCCTTTGTGTAGGATTGCGGAATGTGATTTTCTTCTATACACATCTAGCCGTTGGTTTGTGCAATATATGCTGTAACCGTTTCTGTGTTCTTAACAGATGATATAGTGATATATACATATTTCTTCTACTGTAGCATGCAAATTTTATGAATGGATTCATGTACAATAAATGTATTTTTTCATACTAAGCATATTTGAGAGTGTATTCTGTACCACCACCCTCAAAGTCCCACCAATAGGGGTTTCTTTCAGTACCCCTAAGAGAAAATGTCCAAATTGGGCTCAAAGTGTCAATATTTTCACTTAGGGGTGTACTCACATTTGTTGCCAGAGGTTTAGACATTAATGGCTGTGTAAGCAAAACAGCGCAGCTTACACAGCCAGGTGAGAGTCACACACAGCTCCCAATGCAAACGTGCTGAACTGGCTGGGGTGCACGCCCTGTCATCGCAACAGACAAGTGAAGTGAAGAAAATCCGGAACGGCAGCACTCCCTCCAAAAATGGTAGCAATATGTTTATTAATGTTACGAGAAAAAAATTTGGAGGTACAGGCGGGGGGAGGACAAAAGGTTGACGCGTTTCACACTATCAAAGTGCTTTCACACTAGCAAAGTGCAATCCAAATATCAGCTATATAATAGAAAGATCTTAATTACAACTCTAATTGCATCCACATGTGAAAATCAAGAACAAAACCATCTCAAAGTAAATGGAAAGGCCTGCGTCCCCCCCCCCCCCGGCCTGTACCCCCAATTTTTTGCTCTTAACATTAATAAATGTATTGCTACCATTTTTGGTGGGAGTTATTTTGAGGGGACAGCAAATGTACACTGTTATACAAGCTGTACACTCACTACTTTACATTGTAGTAAAGTGTCATTTCTTCAGTGTTTTCATATGAAAAGATATAATAAAATAGTTACAAAAATGTGAGGGGTGTTCTCACTTTTGTGAGATACTTTATGTATTATTATATACAGTATATTTTAGTAGTTATAAACAGTTACTGTATGATTGAGCTTACAAAGGAGAGTGAATATAAGTTTGAGCTCACAAGCAATGTCCCCTAAACACAAATCAAAGCATGGTATGGCATAAGTAGAGCACTTAATGTGCAAAAGGGTAGAGCATATCAACCTGTTCTGAAATGTGATTACATAAATATTAAACTCAGACAGCACCTTGTACACAAGGCCTGTACAGTGACTTGAAATTAGATCTGGCTGGTAAACTGTGCCAGTTCATGGAGCATTGCATGGGTGAATACATTCCAGTATTGATAGCATTTAATGTTGGACCACAAGTAGATGACAATTCACTTAGCTGCTCATGACTCGTATGGGTTTATTTTTCTTTACAGGCTCCAGATGTTCAGAAACCATTACATAAATTCCATTATTGTATTATTTTCCTTTAGAGAATGTAGCACTTTTGTAATATTCATACACTAACCTATATTAAGAAAAAAACTCCTGTCTAATAGGTTTGCACAGGATTATCAAAAAGCAAGTAGCTTGTCAAATGCTAAAACATAATTATAATGGCGTGGAGCCTGCAGTGGACTCCTGGGAAGCGCAATGCCCAAATTACTAAAGTTCATTATCAGCAGCAAACTACTGTGAATATTAGAGTGTGTTTTACTCCCAGATTGATACGTATTATTCCACAGAGTGGGAAATATTCTAGTAGAGTTTATGAGCGTCAGCAGATATGATCTAGGGCTCTAAACGATTGTCTTTAACATACAGTGCGTTAAAAGTTACTTGTCAATCGGAAGCATGGAAAACATTATTTACATTAAAGGGGAACATTTAAAGAACATCTCCAAGTTAAAGCATCACAAGCAGGGAGGGAATCATATAGTGCTTTCAATCTGTTAGAAAGTCATCTTTAGATCAACTAATGAACCCTTTAACCCAGTCCTTTCCCAAGTTACTTCCAGAGTTATTAATACATAACCAAGCTCTAAAACTAGCTTCAGTTTTATGAGGTGGATTGTAGAACGAAGTAATAAAGGCATGTAAGTGTTGATTGCATATTTTACCTCTTCTACACCCTACTACACATATCCTGGTGATGTTGAAGTTGGTGTTGTTTTCTGCTTCTCTTACTGAATTATGAGTACTCTCTAGGAACCTATACAGCAGTGATATGTCACTGTTCCAATGTTCTCACATGTATATCACTTTCTGGTGGACCCTACCCTTAAGCTGTTGTAATGTAAGAAGACTGTTACAGAATATTTGTAAAGACTGATGCTCTCCATATTTAGAAAAGGAAATCCTTCAGTAATGTAATTTTCCTATAAATAGTGGTATGGACTGCACATTCAGGATATTTGGACCCTCACATAGGACCGGCTTATCTCCTTTTTCTTAAGACGTACAAAAGAAGCGCCCCATCTTCTAGGAGCCACCGTAATGTCGAGCCATCTCACAACTAGATTCCTTTTGGGATTTTTCTCAAAGGGCTAGCGACTTTAATTGCGTACCCATACGGGACAGATATGATCCACCAGTCCTGTATATACATATATATTCTTTGCTGCTGTATTGGACTATACTCCACTTAAAGATCCGTCTGGCACTTACTGGGAATGTTTTCCCTTTTTTCCCTTTTCTCCCTTTTTTTTCCCTTCTTCTTTAAATATCCCTGCTTCCATTCTTACATATACTGTTGCAGGGTTTGGACATCTCTGGATGCTTTGCCGAACAAGGGATCGCCTGAAGAAGCTATTAAGCGAAACGCGTCCCTATCCTCCTTCACCGGCATCGAAGCATCTGATTGTCAAGCCTGCTTAGATTCCAGGATATTTTACAATCTATATCCTGGGCAGTACATGTGGGCTTGTCTTATGGTGGTCGATGTCTGATGTTTATTCATTTTTCCCTATGTGTATTCTCTAATTTTATATTTTCTATTCTTGAATGTAATCTTAACTAATGGAATGTATCCCCTTTGGGGTACACATATCGATACTCTATTTTAATGTATTCAAATAAATTTGTTTTTTAACTAATGTTGTAGTAGGGTTTTCATTCTTTCTCACTCGGTTCTAAGTGGCAGCCGTTAAAGTCCTCCTTTTTTCCCCCTTTTTTTTTTCTTTTGGCTTTCTATAAATAGTGATCTAGGTCATTGGTCTCCAGACTGCGGCCTGTTTGCTTGCCTCTATCCAGCCCTGGAAAAAAATGATTTTACAGGCATTTGAGCTTTATTTCACTGCCTAAAAGCTTGAAGAAGCTTTTGCCTTTTTGAGCATTTTATTGAGCTTATTTGAGCTTTTTTTTTTAGCATAAGTATTTTCTTCACAAACCCTCCCCTCAGCTCATTTTTCCTCTTTTGTGTGTTCGTTTTTGCGCTTCTAGGAAAATCCTCTCAAAAATGCGAGTTTGGTGGGTTTTTTTCTGACTGTAAGAGCATATGCCTGTAAACTCCTGAAAAAGCCATTGGGTGCATGGACACATTGGCTAACATGGAGGTGAGCTTCCAGGCAGAAAAATTGAGAGCTCAAAAAAAGCTTAAAAGCCTGTAGGAGCAGCTTCTTTAAGCTTCATTGAGATGCAGTGTGCATGAACCCTAATAATGGGATATTATTCCTTCATCACATTATTGTGCTTCAGGAAAGTTTTATGGAGAATGCTACCAGACAGTTTATTCTACGTAATATCAAACACTTAGCTGAAGTGCCAAAACAGGTATACTTTAACAATAATAATTATGTGCATCTATACATTACATAAAAACATACAGGAGGTGAATAAAAATATATCTACAGTATATATTTTTATTTTATATGTGATTATTATTTACTCAGTAACTAAGCAGATTTTTTTTTTTAACAATAGTTTTTATTGGAATATAACTTGTAACAATGCAAGTTGGGCTACTTTTTTATTATGTAAGTATATTAACATGGTAATAAAAGATTGTTGCCACTTAGGAAATCTCTTGATATTCTGAACCAGCCTACCCCTAATGGGTACACACTGTAGACTTGGATCATCTATCAAGATAAACATGTAATAGCATTAAGAAGGAACTTAAATTAAATTGACATAACACAATAGTAAAAATAATGAAAAGGCAGGTCCAATATAAACGACTACATCAAAAATATTAATGCCTGAGAAGTTAGAATATTTCAAACTTAGTGATAAGGTTATAAGGTACACTTCTTTAAATACTTAGAAGCTCTAGAATGATATATCAATGTAATCCATTTCTTTTTGAATGTGGTGATGGAGTAATTTTTGTAAGCTAACATCAGTTCGTACTGAGCCTGGGTATTTAGTCTGGATATGACAGTCGATAAGTTGGGAGCATCTATAGATTTCCACAAACTAGTTATTGTGAGTCTTGCTGTTATCAGTGTATGGATGACAATTGTTCTATATGTTATGTGGTATATATCCAGATTTAAACCCAGTAGAGCTGCAGCAGGAGTAAGTCTGGTTAAATAGTAACTAAGCAGATTAAGACAAATTATGTTCACACTGCAGATAGCAGAGATCCAGTACAAATGAATGCATATATATAGTCATTATTACACCATCATTTTAATACATGATTGAATTACTGTATATAATCCTTCTCCAATCCTCTTTACAACATAATCCAGACATGGTGAGGTAGAGGCCATATTAGAAGCCTGTGGGGTGTGTTGCATGCAAAAATGCTGAGAAGGAGCAAACAAGAGGATATAGAGCAGCATGACCAAAGGTATGAACTTATCACTCTGCTGATGTTCCTTCACTGTCCAATTACAAGCTCATTGTGTAGCGATGACACCACTGCATTCCTTACCTGTAACAAAGAAAGTGGTCTCACCCTCCGACCTTTGCGGTGTGACAGAGCTGTGTAGATTTAAGGCGAGAGTACACACAAATACAATTTATTTGCAGGGTAAAACAGCTCCTACATATGTATTTCCTTTATGTATTTAGAGGTTTGCAGGACTTTAGCTTTAAAATAGTATTAAATGGTATTTTTTTTATTGTGAATCCTAATTAGGCAATGAAATAATCCTTAGTGCATACCTTTATTCATATCCCAGCAAACGCACTTTCATGATTTGCTCTTCAATGCTGCCAGCCCCAGGTCTCAGAGCACCACTTCCCTGAATGTCTAGGTAATGGAACATATGTCTTGAAAAACTTCAAATGCACAGAAAACCACAGAAAGTGTAGGCTCCATCCTCTGTCAACTACTAGCTTGGAGGAGGGAGAGGGGGAGCAGGGAAATGGCTTGCTACCAGGACTATCTGGTTCTATGAACTTAAAGTAGAACTGAGCCTATTGTAATAAAAACTGTGAGCAGGCAGCTCTTTATTGCATGGCGTGTTTCTCTTATGCAATAAAACAAACTTACCTACCCATTCGCAGTCTTCTCTTGAGTGTACTCTGAGCTGCACGTGCTCAGAATACATTCTCAGCACGGTGCAAGTACTGCGGGACAAGGGACTCCCGTGCACATGCATGGGAATCATGTCATTCCAGCTGGCCAATCAAAGGGCCAAAAACCTGGCATTTCAAAGAAGCCCAGAAAGAAGATATCAGGAACCAGTGGGAAATCAAATGGTCACATCGCTGGAATGGAGGTGAGTACTCTGTTCACTTTAATTCTGCTTGAGTGGTATTATACCAAATAACAAAATTTAATACATTGCAACTTACCAATCCTTAAATGTGGCAGCTGCATTAGTTTTCTTTTGTTTAGACTTTTTTTCCTTTATTTTCACCTGATGATCCGCCCATTAACAGCCTTCTTGTCTTAGGGTGGCTCCTTTATCTAAGTAGCTCCTTTATCTATGGAGGAGCAGCAGAAACATTCTTGGCCAGCAGTATTGTCTGGAAAGGGTAAAGTTAGAGTGACTAGTATATTTAGTGACAGTAAACAAGATCTTTATTATCCATTAAAAAAAAAAAAATACACATCCATACACATTGCTTAATGGCCTTGTAAACTATTTTTCAAAAATAATTTTTCACTTCCAATCACTTAGAACAAGCAAGGCACGTTATTTGCAGTCATCTGCACTATTCTATGCAAACTACAAGTTCCATAGTCCACAGTCCATAGTCTTTAGTCTTTAGCCAATCTTGGGAGCGAATAAGAGAGGGTGGCTACATTCCTACACACAGACAGAAATGAAGAATTAACATAGCCACCCTCTAACAGGAAGTCGGATCATGGAAGACGTCAGCTCTGATGAAAGGAGTAGGGAGGAGCTGCGTGCCATGACATCATGAAGTGTCCCTGGAAGTGTGTTTCCGCTGCTCGGGACGACACATTTTATAGAGTTGTAATTTTTTAACTCTGTAAGAGCATTCATGTCATTTTGATAAAAGTGTTCATCGGATTTTATAGTATGTGGAGCATTAAGTCTCGCTTTTCACTTATATGTTTGAGGATGACCGGAGATGAAAATTTATATTGATGTGTTTCTTTATCCTACTGGGCGTTGACCCAGTGGATGAAAGCTTAACCCTGTGGTTATGATTGTACCATGCTCTATATGGCTTCTTTGTAATTTGAGTCATACAGTATCTCACAAAAATGAGTACACCCCTCACATTTTTGTAAATATTTTATTCTATCTTTTCATGTGACAACACTGAAGAAATGACACTTTGCTACCATGTAAAGTAGTGAGTGTACAGCTTGTATAACAGTGTAAATTTGCTGTCCCCTCAAAATAACTCAGCACACAGTCATTAATGTCTAGACCGCTGGCAACAAAAGTGAGTACACCCCTAAAGCCTCGTACACACAATGCGATTGTTGTACGACCGCACGTCCACTTTTCCCAAAATCCGCTGTCCGTGATTTTGTCTAGCGTACCGACGGGAATAAAGTTATTCTTTCAACAAATGCAAACGTAGTGACTTGCTATGAGCGTATAAAGAGTAAGTTCAGTTTTCGTGCGTCACCCTTTGGGCCCCTTCTGCTAATTTTGTGTTTACATGACCGAACACTTCCAGCTCATTCCTGGGTTCCGAACATGTGTGTTTGTAATTATAACTTTTGTTTGTCCAACTTCTGTACAGACAAGCCCAAAATTGGACAATGCCTTGTCGGCAGACAAAAGTTCTCTAGTCTGCTCATACAACATTTCTTGGACGATAATTCAAAATTGGCTGTCAAATGGAGCGTACTAACAGTCGGATTATTGTACGAAAGGTTGTCGTATGTCAATTTTATCTTATTAGTGTTACAAGGTCTCAGGTCTAAATAGGGAGCAGGTGTGTTAAATTTGGTGTTATTGCTCTCACTCTCTCATACTGGTCACTGGCAGTTCAACATGGCACGTCATGGCAAATAACTCTCTGAGGATCTGAAAAAAAGAATTATTGCTCTACAAACGATGGCCTAGGCATTAAGGAAATTGCCAAGACCCTGAAACGTAGCTGCAGCACGTTGGCCAAGACCATACAGCAGTTTAACAGGACAGGTTCCACTCAGAACAGGCTTTGCCATGGTCGACCAAAGAAGTTGAGTGCACGGGCTCAGCGAAACCTGCCTTGCTAAAGAAGCTGAGGGTAAAGGTGATGGACTGGCCAAGCATGTCTCCAGACCTAAACCCTATTGAGCATCTGTGAGGCATCCTCAAATGGAAGTTGGAGGAGAGCAAGGTCTCTAACATCCACCAGGTCTGTGATGTCGTCATGGAGGAGTGGAAGATGACTCCAGTGGCAACCTGTGAAGCTCTGGTGAACTCCATGCCTAAGAGGGTTAAGGCAGTGCTGAAAAATAACAGTGGCCACACAAAGCATTGACACTTTGTGCCCAATTTGGACATTTTCACTTATTGGAGTACTCACTTTTGTTGCAAGTGGTTTAGACATTAATGGCTGTGTATTGAGTTATTTTGAGGGGACAGCAAATTTACACTGTTATACAAGCTGTACACTCACTACTTTACATTGTAGAAAAGTGTAATTTCTTCAGTGTTTTCACATGAAAAGATATAATAAAATATTTAGAAAAATTTGAGGGGTGTACTTACTTTCGTGAGATACTGTACACTTCAGATAAGTCATCAGCTGCGTCTTTGTGGTGATGGAGATTCACCTGGCATGCAAATCATAGTGTTTATCATTTGGACCCTTTCTGACACTGTTTTGATACATAACTGTGTTTTTCACAAACTTTTTTTTTTTTTCAAATAAGTTTTATTGAGAAAAACAAAGGTATATCAATACAAAGTTCCGACATATTGAGGAAAGTTAAACATCGAGTAGATATACATTGGGTGTGATAGCAATCACTAGAATGTATCAATATAATTTGAATAACTGATAGTCCTTACATTCAGCAGAAGTTAATGTCATAATAAGAACCAGGAAGTTAACCCTACTAAAGCATATAAAATGTGGCGATTGTTAAAGTATTGCCTCTCTTTTCCCCCCTTGTACTAAAATTAGCCCAAGTGGGTCAAAATATAGGCTTGGTTATCCGTTTGGGTACGAATGGGTTGGATCCTAAAAATAGGCTGTGTCTGTATGGAAAATGTTCAAGACTGATGAAATTGGGAGTATTGTATGCTAAAGTAGTTTAGAATATATGTATACAGAAAGAGATGGTATTGATGGAAAGAAAAAGAAGGGAATAAAAATAAGAAAGAAAAGGGAAAATAAATAAAAAAGGGGTGGTTACGAGGATGGGCCGATCAGGAGGGTGGGGGAGCCAAGGGAATTAACTCTTCAGTCTCCACATGTAGCAGTGTAGAATAGGAGATCAGTCATTCACTCATGCGAGATCTCATTCAAAGTGGTCCTTTCAAGCTCATACATTAATTAGGGATGAGAGGTCTTTTATCTCAGATTGCAGGTATGTGCTAAGTACGAGTCTTGGTGGAGATATTTTTTTCATAAACTTTTAACATTAGAAAATACTTACCCGTTTTTTATTAGTGCAGCAGATTAGATGAACAGATTGTTATTGCTATGTTGAATATTTTATAGTGTGCTAGTAGTTTTATATAGTTTATTGTACATTTGTTCCAAAAGTGCAGTTTCTTTTCAGTTTGCACTTTGTAAAGGCAGAAAATGTTTTATCTTAATGCATTCCCTTCAACAAGGTAAAAAATGTCCAAGCAGTTATATCGCCCCCTCACCTCCTTATACTTACTTGTGTCCTTTTTCGATCCAGCACTATGCCTATCTGCAGCAGCATTCTCTCTCTCCTCACAGGACAGCAGAGGGAGCCATTGGCTCCTGCTGTTGTCAATCTAATCCTGTGAGGAGGGAGTGAGGTCGAGCCATGCTGTGTGTGTCTATGGATGCATGCGGCCTGGCTTGGGAGTGTGCCCGCAAGTGTGCCACCATAGGAAGTGGCCCACTATGCGGCGCACAGAGAAGAGGAGTAGATGAGAGCACCAGTGGAGATCCCCATTGCACAGAGCAGATAAGTATAACATGTTTATTATTTTAAAAATATACAGTATCTCACAAAAGTGAGTACACCCCTCACATTTTCGTAAATATTTTATTATAACTTATCATGTGACAGCACTGAAGAAATGACACTTTGCTACAATGTAAAGTACTGAGTGTACAGCTTGTATAACAGGTAAATTGGCTGCCCCCTCAAAATAACTCAACACACAGCCATTAATGTCTAAACCGCTGGCAACAAAAGCGAGTACACCCCTAAGTGAAAATGTTTAAATTGGGCCCAATTAGTCATTTTCCCTCCCCGGTGTTATGTGACTCTTTAGTGTTACAAGGTCTCATGTGTAAATGGGGAGCAGGAGTGTTAAAGACCCTTATCTGAGCATGCAGCCTGGCAGGTTAGTAAAAGGGGGGATGAGCAAGCGCCCGCCCCTCCTGAATGATGCCAAGCCATGTGCCCTCAACATGGGGGGTGGGTGCTTTGGGGCAGGGGGCTCAGCACCCCCCACCCCACAGCCCCTTGTCCCCATGTTGATGGGGACAAAGGCCTCTTTTCAACAACCCTGGGCTGGGGTTGTCAGGGTCTGTGGGTGGGGGCTTATCAGAATCTGGAACCCTGAAACTATGCTGCAGCGCGGTGACCAAGACCACAGAGCGGTTTAGGACAGGTTCCACTCAGAACACGTATGAGCGCTGCCAGCATTGCTGCAGAGGTTGAAGAGGTGGGGGGTCAGCCTGTCAGGGCTCAGACCATATGCCGCACACTGCATCAAATTGGTCTGCATGGCTGTCATCCCAGAAGGAAGCCTTTTTTAAAGATGATGCACAAGAAAGACCTAAGACAAGGACATGGATTACTGGAACCATATCGATATGTGAAATGTTGGATTTTCCCTCGCATACTGTCTCAAACAGTGCACCCGCCAACCCCCCCCCCCTTCGGATTGGGTCGGCCGCTTAGACGGTGCACTTACCCCATCCATGTCGGGCAATCACAGGCATCTTCCCTGGCTCTCCTCTGCATCACAAGCAGCTTCTCCTTTCCCTGCTTGGTGGCTTCCATCTCCTCCCTCCTCCTCGGCGGCTAATCAGAATGTTTCTCCTTTCGGCCAAACGGTAAACGGGCCTCAGACCCGCGTTTCCTGATTGGCGGAGAGGCGATTCAGTGTGAGACTGGGGAATATATATATATATATATATATATATATATATATATATAAAACAATGTAATCTGCGCTTCAAAAAAACTGCCCACCCCGCATTGGAATCCATGCATCAGGCATCCTGAAAGGGGCTGGACGCATGGATGGGGGGGCGGTGGCGATTAATAGAGGAGGCAGGAACCCGTGCACCATCAATGGACGGGCCGCACTTGCTCAATGACAGTGGTCTCCAGGACAAATAGAAAGGATGAATCTATATGGCAGGGACACAAAGGGCAGATAAACAACTCATTAAAAGAGGAAGTATGCAATGTATTGTATCATTTGTTTTATAGTTGCACCACTATTGCTTTGCAATACTGTGTTTTTATGCTGTATTTCTACTTTTGTCATATGGAGAATGTTTCAGAAGTAGGATGTTGCAATGGTAGTTGAGGAGAGATATATAAAGTCACTGGATAATTCAACTCACTGTCTTCACCTTTTAACATATAAACACACAAAACTTCACAATATGAAATGAATAGACTGAAACTGCAGTGTCATATTTTAAAAATATCTGAACCCCTTTAAGCTATTTAAACTATGCCAAATTGTAGCCACATATGTACATTTTTGACATCCTCATACCAAAAAAATATTTTCCCTAATAAAGCGGTGCATGCAGCCTGCCGCACTGAATGTTTGGTGTGACCAGATTTTATCAATAATGGATAGGTCTTAAAGGGAAATGATTAAAAGAATGGAATCATAGACTCAGCACAATCATTTTAAAAACTTGAAACTTTTCCATGAAATATGCTTTTTAGCCTGCCAATGAAGAACTTCATAATATAGTCAGTGATTACTTAGCAACCAGGTAGCAAGGCAATGGCAAATTAGAAAACTTTACATCAGGAAAACCCTGTTCACATTAGGAGTACGAATGACCTGAGTGTTCAGTCCAAACATTTGCTGTTTGGATGTTTGTTTGAATGCCACATGTTTAGATCATTTAGTGTGGAAGAATGTGACAGCTTTTCTGCTGTCAATGCTTACTAAGTAAGCAGTGGGTGCCCTTACCTGCCGCATCCTTGGTAACCACTGATATTACCTAGCTTGTTCACTTACATGGCTGGGAATCCCCGACCATGTAAGCAAAGGCGAGGCGATAGGGGTGACATCTTTTCTAAAAATGGCCACATTTGGGTAATGATGTTATTACTATCCTGTCACCTTCCCTTATATTGCCAATGAAGTTCAACGGAGCTGTCATTCGGCGAGTGATCTCCTGGCCTTAAAGTCATCTGGCTTCAGGGCCAGGCCTCCTCTCCCTCCCTCCTCTTCTCCTCTCCAGAGGCTATCTCTGTAAGTGTCACAGAGCTTTACTGTGAATTGTTCAATGGTGCTGTATTAAAGTCCTGCCTCCTAAAGCGGAGGCTCCTATGATAGATGTCACACTCCCGGCATTTAATCAGTGTGACATCTATCATAGGAGGCGGAACCGCTGAACAATTCATAGCAAAGCTCTGTGACACTTCCGAAAATAGCAGCTGTCACTGTGTGTGATCCATGTCTTTGTGCCCTGGCAGGCAGCATTGCTGGGCACTGGTAGGTGGCATTGCTGGGCACTGGTAGGCAGCATTGCTGAGCACTGGTAGGCAGCATTGATTGGCATTGGCAGGCTGCATTGCTGGGCACTGGCAGGAGGCATTAATGGGCATTGGCAGGCTGCATTGCTGGGCACTGGCAGGCAGCATTGATGGACATTGGCAGGTGGCATTAATGGGCACTGGCAGGCTGCAGTTCTGGGCACTGATAGGCAGCATTGATGGACACTGGCAGGCGGCATTAATAGAAGAAAGAAGCGGCACATCCAGATGATCTCCAGGCTTTGTTCGGGTCAAGGGTACCACAAATACCAGCAAGCAGTCCATAGACGCGTTTCACACACCAGTCATGTGCTTAATCATTAATGCTGGTATTTAGGGTGCCCTTGACCCAAATAAAGCCTGGAAATCATCTGGATGTGCTGCTTCTTTCTTCTATTGGTGGATTCACATGGCGCGAGCCGCAGCAGGCACTCCGGAGCTTCCAACTAGTGTGTGAGCCATTACACCTGGAGCAGCAATTTTCTCTTTGGTTTACCTGGCAGGCGGTATTGATGGGCACTGGCAGGCTGCATTGCTGGGCACTGGTAGGCGGCATTGATGGGCACTGGTAGGTGGCATTGCTGGGCACTGGTAGGTGACATTACTGGGCACTGGCAGGTGGCATTGATGGGCACTGGCAGGCTGCATTGCTGGGCACTGGCAGGCAGCATTGATGGGCACTGGCAGGCTGCATTCCTGGGCACTGACGGGTGGCATTGATGGGCACTGGTAGGCAGCATTGCTGGGCAGTGGTAGGCGGTATTGCTGGGCACTGGTAGGCAGCATTGATGAGCACTGGTAAGCGGCATTGCTGGGCACTGACAGGCTGCATTGATGGACACTGGTAGGCTGCATTGATGGGCACTGGTAGGCGGCATTGATGGGCACTGGTTGGCGGCATTGCTGGGCACTGGTAGGCGGCATTTATGGGCACTGGCAGGCTGCATTTCTGGGCACTCGTAGGCAGAATTGCTGGGCACTGGCCGGCTGCATTGCTGGGCACTGGTAGGTGGAATAGCTGGGCACTGGCAGGTTGCATTGCTGGGCACTGGCAGGCTGCATTGCTGGGCACTGGTAGACGGCATTGATGGTCACTGGTAGGCTACATTGATGGGTACTGGTAGGTGGCATTGATGAGCACTGGCAGGCTGCATTGCTGGACACCGGTAGGCGGCATTGATGGACACTGGCCAGCTGCATTGCTGGGCACTGACAGGTGGCATTGCTGGGCACTGGTAGGTGGCATTGATAGGCACTGATAAGCCACATTAATGGGCACTGGTAGGCTGCATTTGATGGGCACTGATGAGGCTGAATTTGATGGGTACTGGTAAGCTGCATTTGATGGGTACTGATGAGGCTGCATTGATCTCTTGTATCATGTCTGCAGTCTCTGACCATCTCCTGTAGTATGTCTGCAGTCTCTGACCATCTTTTATATCATGTCTGCAGTCTCTGACCATCTCCTGTAGTATGTCTGCAGTCTCTGACAATTTCCTGTAGTATGTCTGCAGTCTCAGCCCATCTCCTATAGTATGTCTGAAGTCTCTGACCATCTCCTGTAGTATGTCTGCAGCCTCTGACCATCTCCTGTACCATGTCTGCAGTCTCTGACCATCTCCTGTAGTATGTCTGCAGTCTCTGACCATCTCCTGTAGTATGTCTGCAGTATCTGACCATCTCCTGTAGTATGTCTGCAGTCGCTGACCATCTCCTGTAGTATGTCTGCAGTCTCTGGCCATTTCCTGTAGTATGTCTGCAGTCTCTGACCATCTCCTGTACTATGTCTGCAGTCTCTGACCATCTCCTGTAACATGTTTGCAGTCTCTTACCATCTCCTGTAGTATGTCTGCAGTCTCTGACCATCTCCTGTAGTATGTCTGCGGTCTCTGACCATCTCCTGTAGTATGTCTGCAGTCTCTGACCATCTCCTGTAGTATGTCTGCAGTCTCTGACCTTTTCCTGTAGTATGTCTGAAGTCTCTGACCATATCCTGTAGTATGTCTGCAGTCTCTGACCATCTCCTGTAGTATGTCTGCAGTCTCTGACCATCTCCTGTAGTATGTCTGCAGTCTCTGACCATCTCCTGTACCATGTCTGCAGTTTCTGACCATCTCCTGTACCATGTCTGCCGTCTCTGACAATCTCCTGTAATATGTCTGTAGTCTCTGACCATCTCCTGTAGCATGTCTGCAGTCTCTGACCATCTCCTGTACCATGTCTGCAGTCTCTGACCATCTCCTGTACCAAGTCTGCCGTCTCTGACCATCTCCTGTAATATGTCTGCAGTCTCTGACCATCTTCTGTAGCATGTCTGCCGTCTCTGACCATCTCCTGTAGCATGTCTGCAGTCTCTGACCATCTCCTGTAGTATGTCTGCAGTTTCTGGCCATCTCTTGTAGTATGTCTGCAGTCTCTGACAATCTCCTGTAGTATGTCTGCAGTCTCTGGCCATCTCCTGTAGTATGTCTGCAGTCTCTGACCATCTCTTGTAGTATGTCTGCAGTCTCAGACCATCTCCTATAGTATGTCTGAAGTCTCTGATCATCTCCTGTCCTATGTCTGCCATCTCTGGCCATCTCCTGTACCATGTCTGCAGTCTCTGACCATCTCATGTAGTATGTGTGCAGTCTCTGACCATCTCCTGTAGTATGTCTGCAGTATCTGACCATCTCCTGTAGTATGTCTGCAGTCGCTGACCATCTCCTGTAGTATGTCTGCAGTCTCTGGCCATTTCCTGTAGTATGTCTGCAGTCTCTGACCATCTCCTGTAGTATGTCTGCAGTCTCTGGCCATTTCCTGTAGTATGTCTGCAGTCTCTGACCATCTCCTGTAGTATGTCTGCAGTCTCTGACCATCTCCTGTAGTATGTCTGCAGTCTATGACCATCTCCTGTAGTATATCTGCAGTATCTGACCATCTCCTGTAGTATGTCTGCAGTCTCTGACTATCTACTATAGTATGTCTGAAGTCTCTGACCATCTCCTGTCCTATGTCTGCAGCCTCTGACCATTTCCTGTACCATGTCTGCAGTCTCTGACATCTCCCGTAGTATGTCTGCAGTCTTTGACCATCTCCTGTAGTATGTCTGCAGTATCTGACCATCTCCTGTAGTATGTCTGCAGTATCTGACCATCTCCTGTAGTATGTCTGCAGTCACTGACCATCTCCTGTAGTATGTCTTCAGCCTCTGGCTTTTCCTGTAGTATGTCTGCAGTCTCTGACCATTTCCTGTAGTATGTCTGCAGTCTCTGACCATCTCCTGTATCATGTCTGCAGTCTCTGACCATCTCCTGTACCATGTCTGCCGTCTCTGACCATCTCCTGTAATATGTCTGCAGTTTCTGACCATCTTCTGTACCATGTCTGAAGTCTCTGACCATCTCTTGTCCTATGTCTGCCATCTCTGGTCATCTCTTGTACCATGTCTGCAGTCTCTGACCATCTCCTGTAGTATGTCTGCAGTCTCTGACCATCTCCTGTAGTATATCTGCAGTCTCTGACCATTTCCTGTAGTATGCCTGTAGTCTCTGACAATCTCCTGTAATATGTCTGCAGTCTCTGGCCATCTCCTGTAGTATGTCTGCAGTCTATGACCATCTCCTGTAGTATGTCTGCAGTCTCTGACCATCTCTTGTACCATGTCTGCAGTCTCTGACCATCTCCTGTACCATGTCTGCCGTCTCTGACCATCTCCTGTAATATGTCTGCAGTCTCTGACCATCTTCTGTACCATGTCTGAAGTCTCTGACCATCTCCTGTCCTATGTCTGCCATCTCTGGTCATCTCTTGTACCATGTCTGCAGTCTCTGACCATCTCCTGTAGTATGTCTGCAGTCTCTGACCATCTCCTGTAGTATATCTGCAGTATCTGACCATCTCCTGTAGTATGTCTGCAGTCGCTGACTATCTCCTATAGTATGTCTGAAGTCTCTGACCATCTCCTGTCCTATGTCTGCAGCCTCTGACCATCTCCTGTACCATGTCTGCAGTCTCTGACCATCTCCTGTAGTATGTCTGCAGTCGCTGACCATCTCCTGTAGTATGTCTGCAGTCTCTGGATATTTCCTGTAGTATGTCTGCAGTCTCTGACCATCTCCTGTACTATGTCTGCAGTCTCTGACCATCTCCTGTACCATGTTTGCAGTCTCTTACCATCTCCTGTAGTATGTCTGCAGTCTCTGACCATCTCCTGTAGTATGTCTGCAGTCTCTGACCATCTCCTGTAGTATGTCTGCAGTCTCCGACAATCTCCTGTAGTATGTCTGCAGTCTCTGACCATCTCCTGTAGTATGTCTGCCGTCTCTGACCATCTCCTGTAATATGTCTGCAGTCTCTTACCATCTCCTGTACCATGTCTGCCGTCTCTGACCATCTCCTATAGCATGTCTGCCGTCTCTGACCATCTCCTGTAGTATGTCTGCAGTCTCTGGCCATCTCTTGTAGTATGTCTGCAGTCTCTGACAATCTCCTGTAGTACAGTGGGGATCGAAAGTTTGGGCATTTGTATTAATGTGCATAAAGAAGCCAAGGAAAGATGGAAAAATCTCCAAAAGGCATCAGATTACAGATTAGACATTCTTATAATATGCCAACAAAAGTTAGATTTTATTTCCATCATTGACACTTTCAAAATTACAGAAAACAAAAAAATGGCGTCTTCAAAAGTTTGGGCACCCTGCAGAATTTATAGCATGCACTGCCCCCTTTGCAAGGCTGAGACCTGCCAGTGTCATGGATTGTTCTCAATCATCGTCTGGGAAGAGCAGGTGATGTCAATCTCAAAGGTTTTAAATGCCCAGACTCATTTGACCTTGCCCCAACAATCAGCACCATGGGATCTTCTAAGCAGTTGTCTAGAAACCTGAAACTGAAAATAGTTGACGCTCACAAAGCTGGAGAAGGCTATAAGAAGATAGCAAAGCGTTTTCAGATGTCAATATCCTCTGTTCGGAATGTAATTAAGAAATGGCAGTCAACAGGAACAGTGGAAGTTAAAGCAAGATCTGGAAGACCAAGAAAAATATCAGACAGAACAGCTCGCAGGATTGTGAGAAAAACAATTCAAAACCCACGTTTGACTGCACGATCCCTCCAGAAAGATCTGGCAGACACTGGAGTTGTGGTATACTATTCCACTATAAAGAGATACTTGTACAAATATGGTCTTTATGGAAGAGTCATCAGAAGAAAACCTCTTCTACGTCCTCACCACAAAAATCAGCGTTTGAACTTTGCAAATGAACATATAGACAAGCCTGATGCATTTTGGAAACAAGTTCTGTGGACCGATGAGGTTAAAATTGAACTTTTTGGCCGGAATGAGCAAAGGTACATTTGGAGAAGAAGGGGCACAGAATTTAATGAGAAGAACCTCTGTCCAACTGGTAAGCATGGGGGTGGATCAATCATGCTTTGGGGTTGTATTGCAGCCAGTGGCACTGGGAACATCTCACGAGTAGAAGGAACAATGGATTTAATAAAATTTCAGCAAATTTTGGATGGTAACTTGATGCCATCTGTGAAAAAGCTGAAGTTAAAGAGAGGATGGCTTCTACAAATGGATACTGATCCTAAACACACCTCAAAATCCACGGGGGATTACATCAAGAGGCGTAAACTGAAGGTTTTGCCATGGCCTTCACAATCTCCTGACCTCAACATAATTGAAAATCTATGGATAGACCTTAAAAGAGCAGTGCATGACAGACAGCCCAGAAATCTCAAAGAACTGGAAGACTTTTGTAAGGAAGAATGGGCAAAGATACATCAAACAAGAATTGAAAGACTCTTGGCTGGCTACAAAATGCGTTTACAAGCTGTGATACTTGCCAAAGGGGGCAGTACAAGATATTAACTCTGCAGAGTGCCCAAACTTTTGCAGACACCATTTTTTGTTTTCTGTTATTTTGAAAGCGTAAATGATGGAAATAAATCTAACTTTTGTTGACATATTATAAGAATGTCTAATCTGTAATTTGATGCCTTTTGGAGATTTTTCCATCATTCCTTGGCTTCTTTATGCATATTAATATAAATTTTTACCTGGGGTGCCCAAACTTTCGATCCCCACTGTATGTCTGCAGTCTCTGGCCATCTCCTGTAGTATGTCTGCAGTCTCTGACCATCTCCTGTAGTATGTCTTCAGTCTCTGACCATCTCCTGTACCATGTCTGCAGTCTCTGACCATCTCCTGTACCATGTCTGCCATCTCTGGCCATCTCCTGTACTATGTCTGCAGTCTCTGACCATGTCCTGTACTATGTCTACAGTCTCTGACCATCTCTTGTGCTATGTCTGCAGTCTCTGACCATCTCCTGTACTATGTCTGCAGTATGTCTGGGGGCTCTTTTTAACAGACTCTCTAACAGAAGCCCTCTCTCTGTCCATCAGAGAGGCCCCTCTCCAGGTCTCATTAGAATACTCTGCTTCTCTTCCTGTATTTTGCTTATTGTTAAGAGATGTAAAGGGGAGGAGTGAGTAAGATGACCACGCCCATGAGGGGGCGCCAGAAAAATTTCTGCACCCAGGCGTCTGTGACCCTAGGATCGGCCCTGTCTGGCTTTTTTCTATCCACAGGTGTCAGGCATTATGATTGTTGTGGCTCGACATTGTGGGATTTTTTTATAAAGAACTTGTCAAAAACTATGTTTGTGTATTTATTTGCTTTTCATTTTTTGGTGAATGAGTGGGGGTACTATTCACATGGGAGGGTGATATCTGGGAACCCCCTTATTATTAAAGTTAGTTTCCAGATTCCAATAAGTCCCTGCAACCATTGGGTTAGAGTTCTTAAGAAGAGGCCCTTGTTCTAATGAACATGGGGACAAGGTCCTTTCTTCCAAGTTGAGGGCATGTGGGCTGGTAAGATTCAGGAAGGGGTGTGCACACTGACCACCGACACATCTGATTCTAGTACTGACAGCTAATAAACAAAGTTGTGGTTTCTCCTGGATGACATCATTGACCAAATATGGACATGATCGTATTTGATCAACAATGTCATAAAGATGGAATTTGGGGAGAAGCCTAATGCCATTTTTTAAAAATCCATACCAGACTTGAAGAGCCTGGTATGAATTATGGGGAAACCACCACACTGTTTTTGTTGGGGTCCCCCATTAACAACAACACCAGACCCTTATTTAGAATAATGGTGTGGTATAGATGAATGAAATCCCTGGTTGCTCTGTTTATAAACAGAACAAAGCATCCAGGAGCTGTCATTTTGCTGGCAATTTAATCACACTTTTTCCTGTGTAAATGTCAGTTTAACTGTAGCAGGTTGAATAAAGCATACAGGTGCGCCACTTCACAGGCATGGCCAGGGCATCCCCCAGGCATGTTTTTTTTTTTAAACATAGTTTTGAATTTTTATTTCCCATACAGCTTTATTAAGGTATTTATGGAAATACAAGTCAAATGAAGAAAAAGCAATGAACAATGGAGGTTCACCAGTAGGAAGACAACAATGGAGTTGTAGGCAAGCATTAATGCTTTAACAGAACATATTGATACAAGTAGAATGGTACATATAAGCTATGTGCAACTATAAGTAAGAAAGAAAAAATAATGAAAGTTGTTGATAATGTGATGTGCACACATGTGAATGGTGAAGCCTGAGAGGGAAGGACAATTATCCTGAGATGGTCCGACTAGCATGGATCCACTCCATGTTAGTTTTGAAATGTTATTGTTTCACTTTAAGCCTCACTAAAATCGCTGCTCCCTGCTAAATGACACGTGTAAAAAAAAAAAAAAAATTAGCACCATGTTACATGTTGCACCCTATATATGGTGTAAAAAGTAGAGTTAGCCGTTAATCTGTGCTCAGGTCACCTTACACTTACCTGAGCACCTTTTGTCTATGCTTCACTGAGCCCTGTGCTTTGTGACCCGTTGTACCCTGGAGTTACACTGTGCACTCTGCTCACTTGTCCATAGACATCCTTCATCCTGAACAGTACCCTGTCCTTGGAAGCTCTGCTGTGCACTTTGCTAACCTGTCCTAGTAATCCCGAATGCTGAGCAGTACCCAGTCCCAGAAAGGTGTGCTATGTACTCACACTCTGCTCACCTGTCCTAGTATTCCTGCATTCTGAGTGGCACCCAGTACCTCATAGTTCTACTGAGCACTTTGCTCATTTGTAACTAAAAATCCTGCACACTGCATAGTACCCTGTCCTTAGAAGTTTACTCTGCTTACCTGTCTCTGAAAATCCTGTACGTTGAGCCATATATCGCTCCTGGAAATCATGAACAGTCTTTAGTCCCCTAGGTCCTCTAAATGCTGTGCTATACTTAGTCCATTGCTGGTGCCTTTTGCTCACCTTGAGGTGGCTAGTAGTAACTGGGGTAGCAACCTAGTAGTGGGAAGCAGACAACCATCTCCACCATCAGGAGTTTTGGTTAAAACCGCCTATTCCTTAGACTCTGTTCTGGGGTTCAGCAATTTTGTGACATCAGCATGTGCTGAAAAAAAGCTAAAACAGGTATTTTAGGGTATATATGTTGAGTGCCTAAAAACTGAATAATTATACAATTTACTGATACCATTGCAGCCTTTCTCACCATGATTTTTTAGCTGTACTGGATCTACAATATTTGTTCATGGTAAAAAATGCATAATTGAATCTGTAGGGAACCTTGAGATGCAGGTTTTATCTTTTTTTGTGTGACTCAAAGCTGCTTACATAAATGCAAAAAGGGAAGCCACAAGAAAATAGTAGAGGCATGCGGTCCCCAAATACAGAATGCACTTTCACACAGAGAGAGTTGTGGTTCTATAATTTGCAGGGTCATTTTTGTAATGAATTGCCCTAGAGATGCTCTTTAAGTATAAATCAAGCAAAGAGAACACTGATATATTATCTCACAGGTTTTTTTTTTGTGTTTTTTTTTGTTACTTGGACCCAGAACACCTTATTAGAAATGAACACAGTCTTGGGAATAAATTACTCCTTTAGTAGCCATGTCCTTAATCTCTTCAGTTAGTTAATTAAATATATCACTTTAGCTGTACATTTTTATGCTTCCATGGATGGCTAACACAGTACAACACTCTATTACTATGAACTGTCTTGCAAATGAGGTTTTCAGAATTTGAGAATGGCTGCTATATGATTTTCTGCCGTGCAAAATGCTGAACATCGTTCATCTGGTTATTCGTGCGTTTCATTGTATTTGCTTTTTCCTATATGGTTAGATCTAAAGATGTTGTGCCTATGCTGTGCAATGGGATTATTATTCCTTAGATGCTTGGAATCTGGAGAACTTTGATTCTTAGTTTCCCCGAGGCTGATCATTCATGTTCTTTAATGCTTTCATACAGAGTAACATGTTCATAAGAGGAGTTTTATTAAATTAGTGGCACTTAATCCAGTGTCGTATTGTCAGTTTAGAAGAAGGAAATGAACAGGCGGCAAGCCTTTAAGTGTCTCCGTGGGTGTTTGTTTGGCCCTTGCCCAGGCAGTTTTCGCACTCTTTGCCAAGAGCTGTTTGTATGGGCGCCTGGCTATATCCCTTTTCTGGTTCTGAAAGCCTGCGTGAAAAATTATGTTTCAGGAAACTCATGCCAATTAGAGATGTGTTATGACACATGAAAAGATTATAATTATGCCTTGGCTTCCATGCAGAACTGCTCTGACACATCAATGACATAGAAGGATAACCACATAGAAAATGGTTTTCTCAAAAGTCAGCTCACACTATCTTTTTTAAATATGCACCACAGGATTACTTTCTTACAATTTTTCTAAGAATGCATTTTTTGGTTGGAAATAAAGAGGGATATTATGGATTGCACTAAATATGCTATTTTTTTTCTGTTCTTGCATACTGTATATTTGTATTGATTATAAAATTATATAAATGGTCTTATGTATGAATTAGCTTTTACTAAGAGCTATTAGTAAGCACACAGTGCCTTGATTTGGAAGAAAAAAATAATGGTTTGTGATTTTATTTTTTTTTATTATTATATACAGTTATGCTCATAAGTTTACATACCCTGGCAGAATTTATGATTTCTTGGCCATTTTTCAGAGAATATGAATGAGAACACAAAAACATTTCTTTCACTCATGGTTAGTGTTTGGCTAAAGCCATTTATTATCAATCAATTGTGTTTACATCATCATAAAAATAAAAAATGGTTTCAGGCAAACACTAACCATGAGCGAAAGAAAAGTTTTTGTGTTATCATTCATATTCTCTGAAAAATGGCCAAGAAATCATAGATTCTGCCAGGGTATGTAAACATATGAGCACAACTGTATTTCTAAAAAGCTTTTAATATATATTTTCTCTGCATATAAATATTGTTTTAAAAGTAGATAGTAGTTAATACAGAGTGTACCAATAACACAGGATTTAGAGATTCACTGGATTCACTGCAAAGGTTGCTTCCTTTCAGGCACTAGACATATGCATGCCGGAAAATTTCATTTTGTTACAGATGCATTTGTTAATTGAAGGATTTTGTTTCGGATGCATTCATGGAACTGATTCATTTCCATGATTTATTTCTTATCTTCGGCATTCAGCTATTTAGAATATCTGGTTGTTAAGGAGCAGGCATAGAATGTAAACAAACAAGTGCCAGCATAAAAAATAAAGAAAAAAACAGGGTTGGGCTCCTCTCCAATCCATTCCAGGCCTTTTGGGTCTGGTATGATTTTGAGGGGAACCCCATGTCAGAATGTAAAAGAAAATGCTGTGGGGTCCCCCCAAAATCCCTACTAGACCTTATTTGAGCATGCAGCCCAGAAGGCCAAAAAAAGATGGAGGATAAGTGAGCACCCCCCTTTTTGAAACATACCAGGCCACATGCCCTCAACATTTGACCTCTTCCCCACAACCCTGGCCCGAAGGTTATGGGGGTGTGGGGGCCCTTTCTGGGCCCCTAGATCCTGCCTCCCCATGTGAATTAGTATGGGGTACATAGTACCCTTACTCATTCACCTAAAAAAGTAAAAAAAAAAAAAAAAAAAAAACACAAACACAGTTCTTGACATGTCCTTAAATAAAAAAAAAAAAAACATATCCAACCATGACAATGAACGCTGACCCAGATGGAAAAAAAAATCCACCGCTCACTGAGCCCGACCGATCTCATCGAGAGGCACTTGCTGAATGATAGGTAAACATGGGGGCAGGGTCACCCAGTGATATCAACAGTTGACATATTATAAAATAAATGGTGGATCTCAAACTACTAAAATATCCACCAACACTCTAGACCTGATTCACCCCAAAGGACGGGGGACCTCCAAAACTATTTAACAAAAAGGAGGGGAATGGGGAAGAAAAGAAAGGGGAGGGGAAACCACTAGGGTAACTCCACCGTATCCAGAGTTGTATAAGGAGGACCAACACAATATATTGAGCAGGTGATAAACACTTTATTGATCAACATTTAATAAATCAATTGTTGGTAGGCACAATGGGCCTACCCTTCCAGTCACTGTTAAAATGGTTAAAAAGAGACAACGTTGTCACTAGAGCTTAACACACAGGACATCCCTCATACATACAATTCATACCGCAGTTAGCCTTGCATAGCTTCCAAGTATCTGAGCCTAGAAGTCTGGGTATGTGGTTGTCAGACACCAAGCAGCACTTGTCCCAGTCAGGGTTAATTGTATGCTAGTGGCACCATTATACCCACTAAACCTTTGCCAGAATCTTGCAGGCACACTGGGGAAGGGGGATAAAGCTTGCCTATCCCAACTGATATTGTTGGCCTTTGCATCAAATCAGCTTCTTTATTTGATTTATTTACACACAACATAGAAAATGAAAATGTAAAAGCTGATTGGCTGTGCTACATTTGAGACAAAGTTGATGCAAAAATTATCTCAGACAATTATTATTGATTTCTCCCCACCCCCACCCCACTGCCTCCCCTTGAATATGGATACAGTTACAGAGAGGGATGTGAGGAGAGGAGTCACTGCTCTGTTGTGTAATTACATTTTAGCTTGAGCTTTTGAGCTCCATACACAACAGGCTTTTTTTTAGTAAAGCAGAGAAGCCTGGAAAATATGCATAAAGAATCATAGAGCCCTACATGCTGTAAATGTAAATATTAAATATTCATATGCAATTTCATACAAAGGTTTTCTGTAGTCCAAACCATTGAACATTTTAAAAACATATACATTCAAAACATTTATATGTTCATTTTAAATCTTTTAGTGTACATGTAAATCTGATAGTGGCTGAGGCAACATAAATCCCTGATTGGTAACAGAGAAACATTTTGGTAGATTTACTAAAACTGGAGAGTGCACAATCTCACAATCTGGTGCAGCTGTGCATGGTAACCAGCTTCTAACTTCAGCTTTTTCAATTAAGCTTTGACCAAAAAAAAACTTAGAAGCTGATTGGTTTCTATGCAAAACTACACCAGATTTTGTACTATCCAGTTGTAGTAAATCTACCAAAATGGTTCTTCAGCTAACTATGGCCCAACACAGCAAACCAAGGATATGTATGTACGCCGCTCAGGCTATATGGCAATGAAGTCTTGTGAGTGCTGACTGGGAAGGGAGTTTGTCTATGATCCAGGCAATGGTAGAGAGTGATTAGGTGTCCCGGGAGCCTCACATCAATTCAAGACTTACTGTATGAAAGGGAATGAAAGTCTCAGACTGGACGCCCACCAGACAATGCCCCCAACAAATTTTACTCATGGTAAGCTCCGGTGGGTGGAGTGAACTGTGTTGGGGACGTGGCCTGGTGGGGGTCCAGGCTGAGACTGCCATTCACTATCATATAGCAGGTCTTGACTTGATGTGCAGCTCCCGGGACACCTAGTTGCTCTCTGCTAGGGATGGACGAGTGGTTTGGCTAAAGCATCAGTTCGCCTGTTTGGCCATTCGCCGAACACCCGAATTTGCAGGGTGTTCCTCCCGAAGAACACCCTGCAAAGCAATGAGCTCTGCACAGTGCATTCTGTGCCCTGATTGGGCAAAGCTTTGCCCAATCAGGGCTCAGTGTAAGCTGGTTGTTAAGGAACAGGGCCGGGAAGCTGGCCGCTGCATCCTTAACAACCGATGAGTCATCAGCTGTCAATGGGTTTCCCCGCTGACAGCTGGAAAAAAAATGTTGGTAAAAAAAATAAAGTAGTTAAGTTAAATAATTGGCCATAAAAGGGGTATGGGGGTCTGCGTACTTCCCTGAGGGACTTGTATCAATAAAAAAAATGTAAAAACTATAATTTTTTCAGGAGCAGGGATTTTAATGATGCTTAACTTGCAACAACGAAAATTAAAAATTCCTTTAAATATAATGCCTGTGGGGCCCCCTCTTCTGTGCCTGTAAAGTGGCACATTTGTAGCATATATAAAACATGCTACAGCAAAACGGACATTTCTAAATAAAAAAATCATGGTGTGGGGCCCCCTCAGTTCTCAAAGGGCCTGGTATGGATGGTATGGATTTTAAGGGGAACCCCACGCCAAAAATAAGGTGTGGTGTCCCCCCAAAATCCATATCAGACCCTTATCTGAGCATGCAGCCTGGCAGGTTAGTAAAAGGGGGGATGAGCAAGCGTCCGCCCCTCCTGAATGATGCCAGGCCATGTGCCCTCAACATGGGGGGTGGGTGCTTTGGGGCAGGGGGCTCAGCACCCCCCACCCCACAGCACCTTGTCCCCATGTTGATGTGAAAAACAGGAGACAGTTTTTGACAAATCCTTTATTAAAAAAGAAAAAATTGTAAAAAGTGTCCTGCGATGTAATCCACCGTCAATAACGATGCCCGATGGACCCAAAAAAAAATGACCTTCCGGGAGGCCTCCCACTGACTGCTCACCCTGCACTTTGACAGCTCTTATATAGGCAAGGGGTGGGGCCACCCAAGTACATCACCCAGTGGCCCCACCCCTTCTGATGTCACGGGATGGCACATGATATCAGAAGGGGGCAAGGCCACTGGGTGACGTACCCAAGTGGCCCCACCCCTTGCATATATAAGAGCTGTTAAAGTGCAGGGTGAGCAGTCGGCGGGAGGCCTCCAAGAAGGCGGAGTGTTTTCATTGTATTCTATTTTTCTGGTCCATCAGGCATTGTGATTGATGGTGGATTACAACTCGGGATACATTTTTATTTTTTAATAAAGGATTTGTCAAAAACTGTCTCCTGTTTTTCTTACTTTTTGACACTTTTTTGGTGAATGGGTAAGGGTACAATGTACCCGATACTAGTGTTGAGCGAACCCGGACTGTAACGTTCGGGTCCGTACCAAACTTTCGGGTGTCCGTGGCACGGACCCGGACCCGGACATTTCAAAAATCGTTTGGGTTCGGTCCGCGGACTACCTGGTCTTTTTATCTTATGTTACTTTTGTGAGGCGGAAGAACCTCCGGAGG
>BLSH010192371.1:1322718-1338864 GCA_018402905.1 Glandirana rugosa | reverse complement strand
GGGCCAGGTTCCAGCTGTTGCTGTAAGTGACACATTATTGTTCAAAAATCATCTCCTAGTTCTAAAGGGAGAGTTTCCAGCTGTTGCTTAGAGGGACAGATTATTGTTCAAAAACCATTGCCTACTCCTATAGGGCCAGGTTCCAGCTGTTGCTGTAAGTGACAGATTATTTATTGTTTAAAAATCATCTCCTAGTTTTAAAGGGAGAGCTTCCAGCTGTTGGTGTGAGCAGTGCATTTCTTGCACCAAAATAAAAAGTCCAGCTACGTTGGTGTTTTTTAAAAAAAAAGGTATTAATTGGTATTAATAAATACTTACATAGGGCTATATAGTACATTTGCGGGCCCAATGAGGAGAGCAAATAAGGGACGTGGTCATGGTACTGCTGGTGATGCTGGTGATGCTGGTGCTGCTGGTGTTGGTGAACCTCCTGTTGGAAGGAGAGGACGTGGTCGAGGTGTGCCAGCTACACACACAAGGGAAACACCTTCCTCAGGTAGCCAACGGAACCTTCACCGGTATATGGTAGGCCAGAATGCCCCTCAACGATTGGTGAGGCCAGAACAAGTACAGGCGATAGTAGATTGGGTGGCTGACAATGCCTCCAGTTCCTTCACATTGTCTCCCTCCCGGTCCCTTGATGAAAGCTCAGAGTTGGCACCTGAACCCCATGGCCATCTGTCTTTCACCTCAGCCCCTTGTAAATTAGCTAAGCAGTCTGAGCCCCAAGTCCTGCAAGAGACTCTTATGCTTTTTGATGACTCTCCTGGTGTGCTTTATGTGGGCCATCCACATAGCGCTGCCCCAGAAGTGGAAGACTTTGAGTGCATCGATCCCCAACCACTTCTGTTGCAGGATGAGGACATGGAAACACCAGCGCAGCACATTTCTGATGATGATGAAACAGAGGTGCCAACTGATGCAGCTTGCCTCAGTGTGCAGACTGACAAGGAGGGCAGTGGTGAAGGGTGGGTGAAAGATGATGTGGAGGATGATGATGTCCTAGACCCCACATGGAATGAGGGTCATGCGAGTGACGTGTGCAGTTTGGAGGAAGAGGTGGTGGTCGCACAGAGGCATTAGCACAGCAAAAGAGGAAGCAGGTTGCAAAAGCGGAGCGAGCGTCCCCTAAACAGTAGGCCTGCTACTACCCACCACACCCAGGGACC
Source organism: Glandirana rugosa (assembly GCA_018402905.1). Lineage (NCBI taxonomy): Eukaryota > Metazoa > Chordata > Amphibia > Anura > Ranidae > Glandirana > Glandirana rugosa. The sequence continues at coordinate 1,337,695 of BLSH010192371.1, read as the reverse complement.
TAGCACACCAAAGGCAGCTCAAAGGCGTTCCCCCGTGGCAGTTCTTCAGACAATATGCTGACGACAAGACACGAGTGGTTTGCAAGCTGTGCAATGATAGCCTGAGCCGGGGCATAAATGTTCTCGACCTGAGCACAACCCCCATGACCAGGCATCTAAATTCAAGGCACAAGCTGCATTGGAATAATAACCTCAAAATCCAAGAAAGGTCTCGGCCTCCTCCTGCTTCCTCTTCTGCTGCTGCCTCGGCTTCTTCCTCCACCTCTACAGTGACAGTGTCACCTGCCACCCAGCAAACAGAGGATATGACAGCAACGCCACCATGTCCACCACCGTCCCCAAGCATCTCCACATGGTCCCATGGAAGCTTACAACTGTCCATCTCCCAAACACTGTAGAGAAAGAGGAAGTACCCCCCTACCCACCCGCGATCCCTGGCCCTGAATGCCAGCATTTCAAAATTCCTGGCCTTTGAAATGCTGTCATTCTGTCTGGTGGACACGGACAGTTTCAAAAACCTGATGGCGGTGGCTGTCCCACAGTACGTGGTACCCAGCCACCACTACTTTTCCAGACGAGCCATCCCTTCCCTGCACAAACAAGTCAGGGACAAGATCAAGTGTGCACTGCGCAACGCCATCAGTTGCAAGGTCCACATAACCACTGATACATGGACCAGTAAGCACAGGGAGGGACGCTATATCTCGCTAACTGCACACTGGGCAAATGTAGTGGCGGGTGGGCCTGAGCCGCCTAGCCATTTGGCGCATGTCCTTCCACCGAGGATTGCAGGGAATTTCTAGTTGCCTCCTCCTCCTACTGCGCTTCCTCCTCCTCGACCACCCACTCATCCTCTCAGCGTAACACCTTCACCACCAACATCAGCACATCCAGGGGGAAACGACAGCAGGCTTTTTTAAAACTGATATGTTTGGAGGATAAACCCCACACTGTGCAGGAGCTGTGGATGGGCATTGAACAACAGACCAATGAGTGGTTGTTGCCACTGAGCCTCAAGCCCGGCCTGGTGGTGTGCGACAATGGCCGAAATCTCGTAGCGGCTCTGGGCCGAGCCGGTTTGACGCACATCCCTTGCCTGATGCATGTGCTGAATTTGGTGGTACAGAATTTTTTTAAAAAACTACCCGGATATGTCAGAGCTGCTGCATAAATTGCGGGCCATCTGTGCACACTTTCGGCGTTCTCACACTGCTGCTGCTCGCCTGTCTGCACTGCAGCGGAACTTCGGCCTTCCCACTCACCGCCTCATATGCGACGTGCCCATAAGGTGGAACTCCACCTTGCACATGCTGGAGAGACTGTGCGAGCAGCAGCAGGCAATAATGGAGTTTCAGCTGCAGCACGCACGGGTCAGTCGCTCTGCGGAACAGCAACACTTCACCACCAATGAGTGGGCCTCCATGCGAGACCTGTGTAGCGTATTGCGGTGTTTTGAGTACTCCACCAACATGGCAAGTGCCGATGACGCTGTTCTCAGCGTTACTATACCACTTCTATGTCTCCTTGAAAAAACACTTTGGGCCATGATTGAAGAGGATGTGGCACAGGAGGATGAGGAGGAGGAGGAGGGGTAATTTCCATGGTTATCAGGCCAGTCATTCGCAAGTGGCTCGGAGGGTGGGTTCCGTCACCAGCATAGGCCAGGTCAAAAATATTCATGCCAGGGCACAGTTCTGGAGGACGAAGAGGACGAGGAAAATGAGGAGGAGGAGGAGGAGGAATTGCAGCAGGGTGGCACCCAAGCAGTTCGTGGGCATCACTGGAGCATGGCTGGGGGGATACAGAGGACACAGATGATATACCTCCCACAGAGTACAGCTTGTCTTTGCCTCTGGGCAGCCTGGCACACATGGCCGACTACATGCTGCAGTGCCTGCGCAACGACAGCCGAGTTGCCCACATTGTAACTTCTTCTGATTACTGGGTGGCCACCCTGCTGGATCCCCGTTACAAGGACAACGTGCTGTCCTTAATTCCCTCACTGGAACGTGAGAGGAAGATGCGCGACTACAAGCGCACACTGGTAGAGGCGCTGCTGAGGGCATTCCCAAATGACACCGGGGGCTCAGCGGAAGCACAAGGCGAAGGCAGAGGAGGAGGAGGAAGAGGCCACCAACGCAGCTGTGCCACCGCCAGCACCTCAGAAGGCAGGGTTAGCATGGCCGAAATGTGGCAAAGCTTTGTCAGCAGCCCGCCACAACAAACAGCACCACCAGCCGATAGACAACGTCTTAGCAGGAGGCAGCATTTCAGCAACATGGTGCAAGAGTATGTGTGCACACGCCTACACGTACTGACTGATGGGTCTGCCCCATTCAACTTCTGGGTCTCCAAATTGGCCACATGGCCTAAGCATGCCGTTTATGCCTTGGAGGTGCTGGCCTGCCCTGCAGCCAGTGTATTGTCTGAACGTGTGTTTAGCACGGCAGGAGGCGTTATCACAGACAAACGCAGCCGTTTGTCCACAGCCAACGTGGACAAGCTAACCTTTATTAAAATGAATCAGGCATGGATCCCACAAGACTTGTCTGTACCTTGTGCAGAATAAACATTTAGACCGGACTCACACAGCCATTCGTATACTTGTTTTTTTGAATACGTCTCAATATTTTGGGGGCTACCCCAATTATAAACAAACAAAAAAAATACAGTGTTGGCTACCTCCTTCTCCTCCTCGACCACCGCCACTTCCACCTACACTGACATGGTCACGGCCTAGTGAACCTCTAGGCTCCTACTCCACATCCACCTACCCATTTTTTTTAGTTGATTTTAATTTATTTTCCCTATCCCCATTTTTTTGTAGGACACTTGCCCTACTCTTACCCCCATTTTACTTCCTTTTGCAGCCCTCTAGCACTTGCCAGGACTTTGTTACAGCCATTTTTGTGCCTCAAAGTTCGGGTCCCCATTGACTTCAATGGGGTCCGGGATAACGTTCGGGTGAGGTTCGGTGCCGAACCCGGACTTTTTTCCAAAGTTCGTTCGGACCCTCCGAACCCGAACGTCCAGGTGTTCGCTCAACTCTACATATAGACAAGGTGCCATTGCATGAAAACCTGACTTCCTGATAAATTGAATCTTAGTTTTAATTATCATGACATAAAATAATGGATGTGGGGGCCTTTAGATGGGCGATTTTTTTTTTTTGGGGGGGGCAGCATTTCATTTTTGGACCCAGGCAGCCCTGATCCAGCCAATGCTGGAGAGGTGGATTTGGACAGGAAGGAGTTGATTTACTAAAACTGGAGAGTGCAAAATCAGATGCAGCTGTGCATGGTAGCCAATTGGCTTCTAACTTCAGCTTGTTCAATTAAAACCGGGAAGCTGATTGGTCACCAGAGCTGCACTAGATTTTGCACTCCAGTTTTAGTAAATCAATCCCAAAGTGTCTAAAGGAGACTGGCAGCGATCAACAGCACTGAGATGCAAAGAAGGAGAAAACAAAAACATGAATTAGTATTTTATGGAAATTAAATTACCATTTTTTATTATACAGTCCGTATTGCTTTAGCAAACAAAAAGTTGTCCAGTTAGGCTTTAGAATTAGAAACAAAGAGAAGGAGGGCGCACACGCCTCGTGAATTACCTTTGACACCTTAAAATATTTATTAAAAACAAGACAAAAACATACTCACAAATGAATGTAAAATAAAATGCATATCACAAATTGTGTCTCCAGTTTCAGGACCAACACCTCTCTGCATTGGACGCGTTTCGGGAGACAAGCCCCCTTCCTCAGAGCTCTGTTTTTAATAAATATTTTAAGGTGTCATAGGTAATGCACGAGGCATGTGCGCCCTCCTTCTCTTTGCTTCTAGTGATTTGGAGTTTCCCGCCTAGGAGAGCAGCACCTCCTTCGGTATCAGTTCAACAGAGTGAGCGCTCGAGGTTTTATTACGTTTTTGAGGCTTTAGAATTATTTTAATACTTCAGCTAACTTACTAAAACAACTGTAACTCTTAGCCCCCGTTCACATTGAAGCGACTTATCATGCAATTTGTCAGGTCAAATCGCATGACAAGTCGCATCCTATTGCTAGCAATCGCTCTGTTCAAATCGGTGCACTGACAACTTTGCGGTGCCGCATCGATTTGAAAAAGTAGTACCTACACTACTTTTGGTAATTGCAGGTGCGACTTGAATAGACATCTGTGCTTGAAGCCACACAGATGTCTTCCAGGTCACGCTGATATGTGGCTTTGAAATTGTGCGATTTCAGATGAAGTCACATAATTTCAAAGCTGCTGTCAATGTGAACGGGGGCTTAATTGTTAAAACAAGCAAAAGAAAATCCCAAAACACATTAGGAAGATTCACCTAAAATGAGATAAACAGACAGACCCACTTATATGTTTATTATTGTTTATATAATACAAACTTTGTCATATTCCATTTATGAAGTTGTAACTGTATTTGCCTATAATGTACAGGCACATTAGTGCAGACTAAATACTTTATACCTATCTGACAATGACAAGGTTAACAATGTGATGTCACTAATGGAAATAGCATGTCTGATATTCATTCAGTATTTATGTGTGCAGCTACGAATGCCAAAATGGTTATATCAGTATGATGATAAGCTTTCATTCCCCTGATACTGATATGTTTGTATGACTACTATCTCTGCATTGTACGATCACAATGCATTCCTGTTTACTAGACACATTATGACATTGTACTTCTAATTCACCATGCTTCATGGGACACAAAATTGTCATTCTTTCATACAAAATGCATGCTGTAAAAGCTATGATAATTATACAGGAATGGAAGAAACCATTAACAATTCATTATCTTCCATAGTTCACTTAGACTATTACAACTCTAAAAAAAAAAACAAAAAAACTCCTCTATCAACAATAAAAGATAGCTTTGGATATAGGAGTTAACCTTAAACAAAAATGAATAGCTATTAGGGACCCTCCTTCCTTTTAGTAATATGGAGGAATACCATGCCCAATAATAGGGATGAGCCAAATGCACCTGGGCTTGGTCTGTGGGAGGTTCCCCAAATTGTTCTCTAAACATTAACCTGAACAACACTGAGGTCAATGGGAGCCAAAACTCAAACCAGTTCTGACGATTTTCAAGGCTGATATGCAAGAGATTGTCAAACAATGTACATAGTTTGCTGGGCACTGCTCTTGGGGACATGTACCGATGCAATGTTATTTTGTAAATGCTGTTAGGTGGGGAGCAGCTCTTTTAACCACTTGCCTACTAAGCGCTTATACCCCTTCCTGCCCAGACCAATTTTCAGCTTTCAGTGCTCTCACACTTTGAATAACAATTACTCAGCCATGTAACACTGTACCCATATGAAATGTTGGCATTTTTTCATACAAATAGAGATTTCTTTTGGCGGTATTTAATCACCACTGGGATTTTAATTTTTTTTGCGCTATAAATGAAAAAAGATCAAACATTTGGGGGGAAAAATTGCATTTTTCTATGTTTCTGTTATAAAATTTAGCAAATTAGTCATTTTTTGTCTTACATTTTGGCCAAACTGTATACTGCTATATTGCGAGTAAGGCTGCTTTCACACTGAAAGCGTCGGCCGTTCGCCGTAAAGAGCCATTTTAGTGGTGCTTTATTGCTGTTTAAGCGATGCTTTTCGGTGGCTAGTGGGGCGCTTTTAACCCCAAAAAAGGGCTTAAAAACTCCCATTTTGTGGTGCTTTCAAAGCGCTTTTAAGGCGCTTTGAAAGCACTGCCCATTAATTCCAATCGGCAGGGACACTTTGGTAGAGCTGTATACTGCGCTCCCATCCCACCCCAAAGATGCTGCTTGCAGGACTTTTTGGAACATCCTGCAATCGCGCCACCCGAGTGTGAATAGACACACTGGAATGAATGAGAGGCGGTTTTCAGGTGCTTAGCAGAGGATTTTTCTAGCGCTAAAGCACCTAAAAACCAACCCAGTGTGATAGGGGGTCTAAGGCTGGATTCACATCAATGCATGCTGCTTTTCAACTTTTTTTTCACAGTTTTTGCTGTGCTTTCCGCTTTTTTTACTGCGTTTTTGCCGCGTTTTTGCTGTGTTTTGCATTTTTATTTTTTTAATTTAAATCATTTTTATTTGAAATTGTAAAAGAGGATACAAAACAGAGCCGCTGGGCATTCCCTGGCTCGAAAGAATACAGGCATAACATAGGAGTGTGAGGGTAGCAAGGGTCTAAACTCAGATTGGGTTGGTATTTAACCAAAGAAGTGGAAGCAATGCCGAGATAATACTTGATATAAACACACATAAGGGGCAGAGAGGTTATGCATAATTATTGAGTATACTTAATAATAAGTAAGTACAGTATTGTAGGGAGGAGTATCATACGCTCAATACTCCACTATCTGGTTTGCTCTCAATTACCTTGCTGGAGGCTTGTCTCCCCTAGGTGCCCCAATGGGACCATGCTGTCACCTCGGGGAGAAGATCCGCCTATGAGAGTTTTCTTAGACCAGATCTAAACATTATCCGTCAGCAATATTTGGGATTGAGGGTTAAATATGACCCGTAGAAACGTGTGTGTTGATGCAGGGGTAGGGGTAGAGTAGGGGGTATGTAACAAGGGGTGGGGGGGAGGGGAGTTGGGAAGTGCGATGGACTTACATGCGTTCGTGGTGTGCGCAAGCTTAATGTAGATTCCTCTCGATGGCCCAGTAGTGCCAAGGAGCCCATTTGTTTTCTGTTTTGGCGCTATGATATTTGACAGATGCTATAATTTTCTCATAGTGGTAATGCGTTTGCATTTGTGAGATTATAGAATTACATTGGGGAGGTTCCTGTTTTTTCCATATGCTGGTGATTGAGTGTCTAGCTACCATTAGGAGATGTGATATTATTGATCTGTATTTTGGAGGAATGATATCAATATTCAAATTTAATAAGGCTAGATCTGGGGAGGGAGGGACCCTAGTTTTAGAGATTTGTGTGATTAAGGTGAAAGCATCCTCCCAGAATTTCTTCAGTTTGGGGCATTCCCATAGAATGTGAATGAGGGAGCCGCTTAAACCACATAATCTCCAGCATGTTGGGGATGAGTTTTTGTCAAACTTTGCAAGCTTGACTAGAGTCAAGTATCTCCTTTGAACTATGTTTTGTGTTGTTTCCCATAAAGCAACACAACTAGTGGCTGAATAAGTATATTTGAAGGCATTCAGCCAATTTGTTGTTGGAATGTGGGTGTTTAGGTCTTGGGCCCAAAGAGTGAAGGAAAGTGAGTGTTCGAATTGTCTTTTTTCTTGCAAGGTGTTGTATATTTGGGAGATCCTAGCTCTTAATTGTGGGTTAGTTTTAAGACTATTGGCAATTTGTAGGTAAGTGAAGTGTGAGTTCCCTTGTAGTTTCAGTTCATCTTTGAGGAGTTGGTAGGGTTTGATGTTATCTGCCAGGAAAAGGTCTGGTATGCTTGTGAGGCCCTGGTCTCGTGTTTGGGGAAGGTACAGTGAAGGTGTTACTTCTTTTAGAGCGCTAATGTTAAGGTTGATATCTGTCGTCGGAGTGTTTACCCATCTGTGGCTTGTGATTTTAAGCCAATGCGTTAATTGTAGCTACAGTTGGAAGTGAGGTTGACCTGTGTGTTTTGACCGATGGTAAACGACTGCATAGCCAATTTTTTAAGTGATGGTTGGGGGTGTTGTGGGCCTCAATTTCGCCCCATCTCGTGGTAGGATTAGGGAGAAACCATTCTTTGGCTTGGGATAATATAGCTGCCCAATAGTAGTCTGATATGTCAACTAGTTCCGAGTCTCCAGCTAGTCTATGTTTAGTAAGTTTATGGAATGCCACTCTGGGTTTTTTCCCCGCCCAAACGAAGTTATTGATTGAAGTTTGTAGCTGTTTCAAGTAGTACTTGGGGATTGGGATGGGTATGGATCGAAATAGGTACAGAAGTTGCGATAGAGTTTTATTTTTTTCATAATATTATATTTTATTTTTTGGGAAAATGTTGTTGCTAGGCAGATTTAAACCACAAAACACAAAACGCGGCAAAAACGTGGTAAAAATGAAGCACTTGCATTTTTCATGCTTGCATTGAAGTCTATTACATGCAAAATGCTGCTTTTTGCATTAAAAAAAAGTCCCCGACCCTTTCCAAAAACACAGAGGCACAAAAAAGCATTGATGTGAACATGTTTTATAGGAACCCATGTTAAAAAAATTCCCTGCATTTCTGCAAACTGCAAAATGCATCAAAAACACACTAGTGTGAATGGAACCTTAGAGATTTTAAAAGCTATGGTGCTAATCATTGAAAATTGATTACACCTGATCACACCTGATGTACTTGTTAGTGTCTTGAGACACTAACAAGCCAGGAAATTACCAATGCCCCCAAATGATACCTTTTTGGAATGTAGACATTCTAAGCTACTTAGTAAGAAGCATGGTGAGTTTTTTGACGTTGTTGTTTTCTCCCACAATTCTTTGCAAAATGAATTTTTTTTTTCACAAAATTGTCATATAAACGGGTTATTTCTCTCACACGGCACATGCATAATTGCAACTACACTCCAAAACACATTCTGCAACTCCTCCTAAGTATGCCGATGTCATATGTGTGAGACTTTTTCACAGCCTAGTCACATAAAGAGGCCTAACATGCAGGGAGCACCATCAGGTGTTCTAGGAGCGTAAATTACACATCTAACTTGTTGACTACCTATTACACGTTTGAAGGCCCTGGAGCACCAGGACAACAGAAACACCCACAAAATGACCCTATTTTGGAAAGAAAACACCCCAAAGTATATTCTATGAGGCATAATGAGTCTTTTGAATGTGTCATTTTTTTCCACAAATTTTTGGAAAATGTGGGAAAAAAATTAAAACGTATTATTTTTACACAACATTATCCATTTATAAGGTATTTCCAACACATGGCATGTACATAACAAAGATTGCACCCCAAAATACATTCTCCTACTCCTCCTGAGTATAGTGATACCACATGTGTGAGACATTTACACAGCCTGGCCACATACAGAGGCCCAACATTGAAGTAACATCTTCAGGCATTCTAGGAGCATAAATTACACATATAATTTCCCGACTACCTATTACACTTTTAAAGGCCCTGGAGCACCAGGACAATGGAAATGCCCACAAAATGACCCCATTTTGGAAAGAAAACACCTCACGTATATTTGATGAAGCATAATAAGTCTTTATTAACATGTCATTTTTTTCCACAAGGTTTTGGAAAATGTGGAAAAAAATAAAAGCGCATTTTTTTTTACACAAAGTTGTCAATACATAAGATATTTCCAACACGTAGCAGGTACATAGCAAAAATGACTCCCCAAAATACATTCTTCTTCTCCTCCTGAGTATGGCAATACCACACGTGTGAGACTTTTACACAAACTGGCCACATACATAGGCCCAACATGCAAGGAGCACCGTCAGGTATTCTAGGGACATACATTACACATCTAATTTCCTGACTACTTATCACATTTTTGAAGGCCTTTTATTTTTCTAACACATAGTATGCACATACCAAAAATTACACCTCAAAATGCATTCTGCTGAGCAAAGGGTAAACAAAAGATTACCTGTGGTTTTAGTAGTGCAGTTGTCCACAGGAGGCAGCAGGCAGGGATTTGGTCAGCGACAGAGAATGGAATTGTCCAGGCAGCAGGCAGGAATATTGCCCATAGTTTGTACAGGCAGCAGGCAGGGATACTGTCCATATACAGTGCAGGGTCAGTGCAGGCAGAGATATTGCCAGCAGTGCCAAAATATTGGCTCTGGTAGTAGGCAGGAACATGGTCCATAGTAAAGGTAGCAGGCAGAGGTGTGGTCAGTTAATGCAGCAGACAGAGGCATGATAGCAGTAAGTTGTACAGGCAGCAGGCAGAAGTAGGGCCTCAGTCAAGACAGAATGGGGACAGGGGTAGAGACCTCTCCCACCCAAATCTCTTTGAAGCCTCCAGACCCTAATCCGGGAAAGAGAAAACCAAAAAATGTGTTTTCTTCATCCAGTAAAACAATTTTGGAGCCCCTCACATATTTGTGACCCCTGTGTTATGAATCCCCCTACTCCAGAAGCAAGGTAAAAGATCAGTCCAAGAGGCAGGCAAAAAACATGGTCAAACTGTTCAGGGTTAGATCCAGAGCAAGCAGAGGTATGTACAGTTTAAGCGGTAGGCAGGAGTGTGGTCAAATAACAGGCCAGGGTCAGTTCCAGAGCTGGCAGAGGTATTTACAGTTTAGACGACAGACAAAGGCATGGTTGAATAACAGGCCAGGGTCAGTTCAGGAGCATGCAGTGACGTAAGGGGTGTGAAGGTAAATAGCAGGAATTGAGGATTACGTTTGCCATACTTCACTAATAATGTAGAAAAGTATGGTAATGGTGCAAGCAGTCACCTATTCAGAGGCCTGGTTGGGAAGGACACTGGGGGACAATAATAAGAGGCGTCTCTTCTAACTCCTCCTCTGATTTCTGATGGCCTGTTCGAGTATATAAGGGCAGTGATGATTTCCTCCTGATAGCCAAGGAAAGATATGGGCCTTTCGGTGGAGTTGCAGTATATTATATAAGAATTGTATATGGCCAAATTAAAAAGATAAATTGAGACTTTTTTATACCAGTGGTATGTTTGTCTTGTGGCAAGGTAGGGTTGGAGCATTTGATTACTGAAGTTGACTCCCCCATGGACAAATTGCATTCATGGACACATGTTGGTTTTTGGATTGAGACATTCCTTCTGGGGATTTCCACATAGGTGTTATTGTGGATTTAAAACAGCATGTAGACCTCCCTTTTGTCCCTCCACCTCACAGCCACAATTTCTTTGTTCCGCAGACTCACCGACTCCCTTCTCCTTCTCCTTAGCTTCATATTAATGAGCCTTTGAGGAAAGCCCTTCCTGTTCTTTCTCACGGTGCACTGGGTATTGTCATTATAATGAAGGAACCTCATTATCATCAAATATCTGGTTCTGGGAATTGCTGCAGCGTAGATCAGCATGTGGTGGAAGGGACGGGTGGACCAATATGAACATAACAAATTTTTTTGGCGAGTCCCATATTGAATGTGAATATGTACAGAAGGTCGGCACTCCAAAACTCCAATGCAGTACATTTATTGATAAGTGCAGAAATAATACATGAACAGCAGACGCGTTTCAGCGGGACAAGTCGTCTTGGTCACAGCTGTTTGAGGAGTTACTACAAGCCTGTAAGGTCCACTGGCCGTACGGTCAAGTGTACCCAACCCATCTGATGGTCTTTATTGTCATCATTAACCCTCTACATCAATCTTTGGATAACTCACCACGGATTCAATCTAGGCATGTTCCACCTGTCTTTGTAACAAACTGTAACAATGTTGCACATTACTCACTCGTGAGAGAAGAGCCGTCAATGAGAGAAGATCTCAAATTACCTGTCATTTGACACGGCAATCACGTGGTAAAAGGGTGTTGTGATTGGCCATTTACCACCATCTATGTTTGGCTGTGTCCAAGGGACATGGCTATCACAGTTCTTCCCTGATGCATGCCTGAGATGGCCCATGGGGAGCATGTTTCCGGGAGGACATATATGGACACCCTCCCAGCATTTTAAGCCAGCACTGTAGCTGTCTTTCGGCTACAGCTTGGGTACCAGTAGTTAATAATACTTAAAGTGAAACATTAAAACTGCACTTCAAAAAATGCCTGGGGGTCCCTAAACATGCTTGTGAAGTAGTGCCTGTAAAATGTATACAATCTAGTGCAGCAAATGTGGCATTTACGAATACCACAAAACTGCTGGTAAATTACATTTCCCTGCCAGCTTGCTTTTCTTTGTAAAAATGGTATGGAGAACAGCAAAATACATACCAGTCAGACCCTTAAGTATATTTGATAGGGTCCTTTGGGCAAGAGCATGTCTTATTCCACTGCAGGCATATTTCTCCTTAATTCCCATGACACTTGGTGCAGGCTCCTGATAGTCGCCGGTCACTCAAAGAATAGCACATACCAGTCCTTAGGAAAAAAAGTGGGAGCCTCTCACCATATTAAAAGCCAATATTCACATTTATTAAGCAATCTGATGCACAAACTACAACACCTGGGAAGGGTGAGGGGGAGGGAGAGGGAGAGCAGTCAGGAAAGAAAGGAAGGGGAGGGGGAAGGGGATAGGGAGGTGGAGAGGGAGGGGGGAGGGAAGAAGGAGAGAATAGCCATAATAATGGGGAATGGAACAGTTTTGCCCAAGCTACTACCTCAATGTGTGCAATGCCTGTTGAACCTCAAGGACACAGCACTCAGCCTGTGAAGTCTCTGTAAACCTCCATATAGCCCATGCTATATGAAAGGCTGGTGCCATGGAAGTCAGCTTAAACCTCGCTTTATTATCATAAAAGAAATCCAATGCGTTTCAGCCATCAAGCGTTGGCTTTCTATTTGACTGTTGTTCACATGCAATAGTAAAACAATGTTTTAGCCGAATTCCATGGCACCAGCCTTTCTCCTTTTTTGCGTAATAATGGGGAATATACCATTCAAAATTAAGGTCATCAGGTAAATGTTCAAAATAAAAACCCAAAATACATCACAGCGACATAATCTAGAAAAATCTCCTGCTCCAACTGGCTTGTCTACATATTTAATATTCTGTATTTTTAGAAAATCTGTATTTTTTTAAATGTACATCTATAAAGTGTTCTGTCACATTGTTCAGTATGTTTGTAAGTGTTTTTGTAGTCTACACCACATCTCCTCATAGTGTAGCCCACATATTGTAGGCGTTCTTCACATACATACATCACATATCAAGTATTACAGTTAACTAGTTGTTTAAACCTATATGCATTCCCTGTTGATGTAGATGTGGTGAGGGTGTCCCAAATGTTTACAACAGGAACATCTTATCCCACCACATCTGAACAGCCCTTAGGTTCTCAGCCAACTACCTCTATCTAGCTTAGGTCTGATAAGCAGGATGAGTGATAAAATATTTCCTATATTGGCTGCTTTTCAGGACATGAACTTCATACCTCTTCCCATTATTTCTCTATAGCTAGAATACAAAATGGAGATGTATGTATTCAATCCATTTCAGACTATGCGCACATTTTTAACATCTATTACCATAGTTGTTTATTCTGAATTCAATTCTATGAATTATTTACACTGTGCACCTTTATACTTGCACATTTGTGATTTCTGGCATATTTGCACACCTTTCTTCACCATTAATATTTGGTTTATATTATATTAGCAGTGCCACACCCACTCTCTTAAATCGTTTCATCAGTCTAGACATCTATTATTAGTTGTCAGTGTGGAGACAGCAGGTACTACATTTGATTGGCACAGATTGGTATATGGTATTTTTTTACATTTTTGCAACACCATCCTTTGACACATATTAAAACTTACTAGCAGCGTCACGCCCACATCTTTCATACTTTTTTGCACTAGTCAATGTTATATCTATAACTAGTGTTGAGCGAACCCAGACTGTAATGTTCGGGTCCGTACCGAACTTTGGGGTGTCCGGTACCCGGACCCGAAAACGGGCATTTCAAAAAACGCTTGGGTTCGGGTTCTGGGTTCTGGTAGTTGATCACGCATGTTGAATAGCTGCAGGGCAGCCAATCAACAAGCGTTTCACTGGTTTGACCTTAGAAGCCATCACAGCCATGCCTACTAATGGCATGGCTGTGATTGGCCAGTGCATCATGTGACCCAGCCTCTATATAAGCTGGAGTCACTTGATGCTGCAGTCACATGCTCTCTGAGACTCTGAATAGTATAGGGAGAGGAAGCTGCCAGCGTTTTTGTGAGGGACATATTGCAGACATTTTAACATCTGATCCTGAGATTACTACTACTGTTGCTCTGAGGGACAGATTGCAGAAATTTGAGATTTCACATACTGCTGCTTTGAGTGACAGATTGCAGATCAAACTCTGCATAACACAACGATTGCTACGATCATACACAACGATCAGATTGTGGGAGTAATTTGAGATTTCACATACTGCTGCTTTGAGTGACAGATTGCAGATCAAACCCTGCCTAACACAACGATTTTTACGATCGTACACAACGATCAGATTGTGGGATCGTACACAAAGATCAGATTGTGGGAGTAATTTGAGATTTCACATACTGCTGCTTTGAGTGACAGATTGCAGATCAAACCCTGCATTACACAATGATCTGACTGCACTAGGTAGAGGCTTCTGCTTAGAGGGACAGATTATTGTTTAAAAATCATTACTCCTATAGGGCCAGTTTCCAGCTGTTACTATAAGTGACACATTATTGTTCAAAAATCATCTCCTAGTTCTAAAGGGAGAGCTTCCAGCTGTTGCTGTAAGTGACACATTATTGTTCAAAAATCCTCTCCTAGTTCTAAAGTGACACATTATTGTTCAAAAATCATCTCCTAGTTCTAAAGGGAGAGCTTCCAGCTGTTGGTGTGAGCGGTGCATTTCTTGCACCAAAATAAAAAGTTGGTGTTTTCAAAAAAAAGGTATTAATTGGTATTAATAAATACTTACATAGGGCTACATAGTACATTTGCGGGCACAATGAGGAGAGCAAATAAGGGACGTGGTCATGGTGCTGCTGGTGATGCTGGTGCTGCTGGTGTTGGTGAACCTCCTGTTTGAAGGAGAGGACGTGGTCAAGGTGTGCCAGCTACACGCACAAGGGAAACACCTTCCTCAGGTAGCCAACAGAACCTTCACCGGTATATGGTAGGCCAGAATGCCCCTCAACGATTGGTGAGGCCAGAACAAGTACAGGCGATAGTAGATTTGGTGGCTGACAATGCCTCTAGTTCCTTCATATTGTCTCCCTCCCAGTCCCTTGATGAAAGCTCAGAGTTGGCACCTGAACCCCATGGCCATCTGTCTTTCACCTCAGCCCCTTGTAAATTAGCCAAGCAGGGTTGAGACTCGAAAGTAGTTCCCTGACCCTCCCTCTGTTATACTTCCTTG
>BLSH010192371.1:1290775-1320366 GCA_018402905.1 Glandirana rugosa | reverse complement strand
CTGCTGAGGGCGTTCCCAAATGACACCGGGGGCTCAGTGGAAGCACAAGGCGAAGGCAGAGGAGGAGGAAGAGGCCACCAACACAGCTGTGCCACCGCCAGCACCTCAGAAGGCAGGGTTAGCATGGCTGAAATGTGGCAAAGCTTTGTCAGCAGCCTGCCACAACAAACAGCACCACCAGCCGATAGACAGCGTCTTAGCAGGAGGCAGCATTTCAGCAACATGGTATGTGTGTACAAGCCTACACGTACTGACTGATGGGTCTGCCCCATTCAACTTCTGGGCCTTCAAATTGGCCACATGGCCTGAGCTTGCCCTTTATGCCTCGGAGGTGCTGGCCTGCCCTGCAGCCAGTGTATTGTCTGAACGTGTGTTTAGCAGGGCAGGGGGCGTTATCACAGACAAACGCAGCCGCCTGTCCACAGCCAACGTGGACAAGCTAGCCTTTATTAAAATGAACCAGGCATGGATCCCACAGGACTTGTATGTACCTTGTGCAGAATAAACATTTAGACAGGACTCACACAGCCATTCGTATACTTGTTTTTTTGAATAGGCCTCAATATTTTGGGGGCTAACCCTATTCTAAACAAACATAAAAAAACCAGTGTTGGCTACCTCCTCCTCCTCCTCCTCAACCACCGCCACTTCCACCTACACTGCCACGGTCACGGCTTAGTCAACCTCTAGGCCCCTACTCCACATCCACCCCCCTTCCCATTTCTTTTTTATTTGATTTTAATTTATTTTCCCTATCCCCATTTTTTTTGTAGGGCACTTGCCCTACTCTTACCCCCATTTTACTTCCTTTTTCAGCCCTCTAGCACTTGCCAGGACTTTGTTACAGCCATTTTTGTGCCTAAAAGTTTGGGTCCCCATTGACTTCAATGGAGCTCAGGGTCCGGGATAAAGTTCGGGCAATGTTCGGTGCCGAATCCGGACTTTTTCCTAAAGTTCGTTCGGACCCTCCGAACCCGAACGTCAAGGTGTTCACTCAACTCTATCTATAACTGCTTTATGATTTTGGCAACAAATGGAATTTAAAATGTATTATGTTCATCTAGGATTGTGTCTTACAGTACTTGCAAACAAAGTTGGCAATTGGTTACTAAACAGCAATGCATCTTTATATGTCTTGGATACAATGTAGCTGCTATTCTATTCATCTATTTAGTTATTTTATTTTTCTATGAACTGGATAGACTAGTATGTTTTTTTAACATAATTATGTAACTATGTAACATATTTCCAATATTTTACATTTTAGAATTGTTTTCGTTGATGGCTTCTCCTTTGCCATTAAAAATACACATGCAATACCAGAAGGCTTTTAAAGACACCATGGGGTTGAGTTACTAAAGGAAAATAGACTGTACACTTTGGAAGAGCAGTTGCACTCTGAAAGTGCAGTAGCTCCAGAGCTTAGTAAATGAGGTAAAGCCTTACTCTATGAGGAATATCCAATCACATGCAAGGAAAACAAATCAGCATTTTTGTTTGCACATGATTGGATGATGGACATCAGCAGAACTTTCCCTTATTTATTAAACATTGGAGCAACTGCACGTACAGAGTGCAGTTGCAATTTCAATGTGAACAGCCAGTTTGCCTTTAGTAAATCAACCCCATGTCTTCTGGGGGAATTAGGGCAAACTGCTACAGGTATGAAGTGCCCTTTATATCAGCAGCAGTTTGCCCTCTTTTCCTTCCAAGACAGAGGGTTGATTTTCTAAAGGCAAATAGACTGTGCACTTTGCAAGTGTAGTTGCATTTTGCAAGTGCAGTTGCTTCAGAGCTTAATAAATGAGGGGGTGGTCTTTTGACTTCCATCATCCAATCACATGCAAGGGGAAAACATGATTTGTATATGATTGGATGATGGAAGTCAGCAGAGCTTTATCACATTTAATAACCTCCAGAGCAAATGCTCTTGCAGAGTGTAACTACACTTGCAAAATGCACAATATATTTGCCTTTCATAAATCAACACCAGAGCCTAAGGAAAAGGATCAACTACCAATATGTTTTCCTTTGATAAATATAAGAAATTTTGGAATAAGATCATAAGAAGGGTACCGTGAGTGTTCATTTTTATTACAGTACACATTAAGGAAAAAGACAAATGGATAGCCAATGCGGTTTCAATAGCATTGCCTAACAATGTTGAATGTGGTGTACTTTATCTGCTTGATGTTGAGTGTGTAATGCATAAACAATCATTTATAAATTACATAATGCCAATGGTAATGTGGGGGTTGTGAAGGAACCCTGCTGGTGCCTATTTAGTAATAATAAGTGAGAGATGTGGCACGCCATGCAGTGAAAGCTGAATGCTAACATGACAGCCTTACTGGCAGCTTTCACATTACTGGATAACAATATAGTGACAGGTACGTATTAGGCAGATGTGTGCTGAAATTGAACTGGTACAATCACAGCAATTCCCTGGTTATTTTTGCATTATTCATGCCCTGATTTGATTTATTAAGAAGCAATACTGTAATCTTTCACTGGATTGTTAACCACTTTGATACAGGGCACTTTTACCCCCTTCCTGCTCAGGCCAATATTCAGCTTTCAGCACTGTCACACTTTGAATGACAATTGCACCGTCATGCAACACTGTACTCATAATATAGAACTTTCTTTTGGTGGTATTTAATCACCACTGGGTTTTTTTCATTTTTTGCTAAACAAATGAAAAAAAGACAGACATTTTGAAAAAATAGTATTTTCTTAATTTCCGTTATAAAATTTTGCAAATAAATAATCTTTCTTCATAAATTTAGGTCAAGCTGTATTCTGGTACATTTTCTTGTTGAAAATAACCCAAATCAGTCAACCACTGTTTGGAACACACTCACAGGTACAGTCCAGGAATAAAGGCAGGGAGAGAGCTTGCTATCATTCTGGCTGATATTCTTTATCATGTATGTAACTGCAATTCCATTGTTTTATTTTTCAACTAATATAACAGGATTACACTATCTATTTGGGTCTTCCCTGTCTTTCAGTTTACAGTGATTGAGATGTTGGAGAGTAGAAGGAGAAGAGGTCACTGGTCTCAGGTGCAAAGGAGGTTATAGTCCGGTTTACATATGGTTGGAGAGAGAACCGCAAAGGGACACCTGGACAAAGAGAACAAGCACTGTTTGACCTACAGTTTAAGGAGTTTAAAACCTTTGGTGAGTGTCCTCATACAGATGAAGAGCACATGTGTGGACACAGCATAGAGGGGAAGATTCGAATTCAGCACTACTTTTCATTTTTGGACTTTTATATGTTTGGTTCATAAGAATGGGTGGAAGTATGTTGTAGCAGAACACCCCCTTTATTTGAATATTTTATGGCATTAGTAATTAGTGTTTTATACACACAGGGGATGTATAACTGCACTATAGTACAATATTGATTTATTGTTTCAATGTATGGCAAATGTATTTTTTTTTGGTCAGGCAATGTGTGAATATTTCTGCTTATGATTTATTATATACTATTGCATTTGTTGTCATGGATTTATCATATGGTAAAGTGCTACACTATTATTGTTTTTGTTAAAATGATTACTGTGCTGCTTGATGCTCTCCATGCTGGAGACTCTGACAGGTGGAAGCAAAACCCTGCCTATATCAACATGGCCACCTCCATATGGAGACATGGTACAGAATGAGGCATGGCATTGGAAAACCAGTAATGGGGAAAGGTCAGCTATAGGTAGACCACAGGCAGGGACAGCCCGTGCTTTGTGGGCGCATGGGCACCACCCCCCAACACCCGTGGCTCCCTAGCCATGCGCCCGGCCCCCTTCAGGATGCCGGGAGCATGAATAACTAAGGCGGGGATAGGCGGGGGTGTGTCTTTTGAAGTACCTGATTAGAGCCAGAGGCTCTAATAGGCTTCAAAATAGGGTGGGCTCAGGGTGCAGAGCACTGTGTCCCGATTCCCACCCTGTTGTGTGATGATAGTGAATTAATTTTTGCTATTTTCACACTAACGTTCCTCCCCACCAATCAGGAGGCGGGTCGTGACACTTGTTTCCCGATTGGCCAAAGCATCAGGTGATCCTATTGGATGCCTAGCACTTTGGCGGAAGAGAGACAGAGCAGACACGGAGAAAGGAGCTTAAGGAGCTGGAGTGAACACCAGAGCTGCAGATTCCTGCCACTTCAGAAGAAGTGGAGAGGAGGAGGAGAGCCCCGCCACTCCAGGAGAGGAGCAGAGCCCCGCCACATGAGTGGTAAGTGCCACCGCATCGACCCCGGAAGGGAGGGGGGGTGGTTGCTGTCAGTGCCACTGCCAGTACCTGCTGGGTGACATTGCCTCCCTATTGTCAGCGCTCCCTCCCATCCACTGCCAAAGCCGCTCGCTTACACAGGGGAGGTGGAGCTTAGTAATTACGTGGCTACACCAAAGCTGATAAAAAAAAGTATTTACACTGAACTCTACAAACAGTATGTAACATGGATATGAAGAGGGGGGAGCAACATTTTTACCTGGACTTACTGTATATTAGCTTTTACTTCTACTAACTAACAGGTGGCACTTAAAATTCTGTAAAAATATGGTATGTATCTATACCCCCAAAAAATGCGATATTGTTGGATATCTGCTGACCTTTTATGGCTCTGCAGCTGTTGTAGTAAAGATTGAAGATTAGGCAGTACTGCATAGTAGAGGAGTCTGTATCACAAGATTGGCTAAATATGAGTGCAATTGCTCTGATATGTGTCACACACAACTGTCACAGGAACTATAGTCCTATAAAGCCAATCTTGATATACAGCTACCTCTGCCAGGCAGTACTATCTGATCTTTGAACTTCACTGCAGCAGCAAAGTCTGGTCAAGATGTCCCTGGTCTGTGATGCTGAGCTACATACCCTGATCTGTGAGGCTGAGCTGTATACCCTGATCTGTAATTCTGAGCTGTATACTCTGATCTGTGATGCTGAGCTATATACCCTGATCTGTAATGCTGAACTATATACCCTGATCTGTAATGCTGAGCTATATACCCTGATCTGTGAGGCTGAGCTGTATATCCTGATCTGTGAGGCTGAGCTGTATACCCTGATCTGTGAGGCTGAGCTATATACCCTGATCTGTAATGCTGAGCTATATACCCTGATCTGTGAAGCTGAGCTGTATACCCTGATCGGTGAGGCTGAGCTGTATACCCTGATCTGTGAGGCTGAGCTATATACCCTGATCTGTAATGCTGAGCTGTATACCCTGATCTGTGAGGCTGAGCTGTATACCCTGATCTGTGAGGCTGAGCTGTATACCCTGATCTGTGAGGCTGTGCTATATACTCTGTCCTATGATGCTGAGTTGTATACCATGATCTGTGAGGCTGAGCTATATACTCTGTCCTGTGATGCTGAGCTGTATACCCTGATCTGTGAGGCTGAGCTATATACTCTGTCCTGTGATGCTGAGCTGGATACTCTGTCCTGTGATGCTGAGCTGTATACTCTGTCCTGTGATGTTGAGCTGTATACTCCTGGCACTATGGGAGGCAGCAAGTGGAATACAGGGGGTGGAGTGGGTGGATTATATAAGGGGTGGGGCTTATGAGACATGGGAGGGGTTTGGCACCCCCATCCTAAAACTTCACCAGCCACCACTGACCACAGGCAATAATGACATCTAGTCCTTTGCCCTTTATCTGCCTTTTTATGGGGCACAGCTTCCAAACTTCAGTTCCTCTTTAAAGTAAAATATGTTGATATAATATATTAACCACCCAAACTATGAATAGTTCTAGACATCTAGTCCTTTGCCCTTTATCTGCCTTTTTATGGGGCACAGCTTCCAAACTTGAGTTCCTCTTTAAAATAAAATATGTTGATATAATATATTAACCACCCAAACTATGAATAGTTCTAGACTAGCATTGTGGGAAATAACAGTTGGGCATATTGCAAGCAGAACATGAATAAGCAATAGTTGAATACGGCTGCTTTGCTGTAGATATATAACTTCAACCTATACATATAAATGTGGCTTATAAAACCATAATACATATTATTCATAAAGGTTGATTTATTAAAACAAACAGGCTGTGCACTTTGCAAGGGCATTTGCACTTCACAAGTACAGTTCCTTCAGGGCTTAATAAATGAGATAAAGCTTCACTTTACAAATAATTTCAAATCACATGCAAGGAAAATTATAAAACAACATTTTTTCTTGAACATAATTTGATCATAGAAGTCAGCAGAGTTTCCCCTCACTTACTAAGTTCTGGAACAACTATGCTTGCAGAGTGCAACTGTACTTGCAAAGTGCACAATCTACTGTGTTTGTCTATAGTAAATACACCCTATTGTTTATATGAAGCTGACCACTTTACACATAGATTTCATCTAAAAACAGTTAAATACTATACATTCCTTTAACTATATGTTACAGTTATCATATTGGTTGATTTGCTGCACAAATGGAAGGTGAAATGTTTACATTTTTTCCTCACCAGGATGCTTGACAAATTTTCAATTTGGTATTTTTATTAATGAATACCAGAATGTCAGACATGCATGTCTGTCCAAAGTGATCATGGGAATGTAGACCGCACCATTTCATCCCAGAATACCAACAGAAATACTCTTAGATAAATAAAGACACTCAATGACCATGTTTGGCATTCAATTGGCAGCAACACATGTATTGGTGTAATATGAGCCTTAAAGGACTCAAGCATTACAGAATATCAGTAAACACAAGTCCCTTTTTTAAATATAAAGGGCGACGAACCACATAATGTGCTCACAACAAAAAAAGGGGGGGCTTGGGAGCTTGTTGCCAACTCTGACCGACTGGCGCAATTATTCCCGTGGGGGCACGCTTTATATAATGAGCCTCTTTTCTAGATTGTTCCAGCTGGTCATGTGACCTTCTGGAACGTTCTAAGGGGGTCATGTGACAGTCCAGAATATTTCTCAATGTCATATGACCTCGTTTTTCCCGCCCAAAAAACAATTCAATTATTTTAAAGGACCTTTCCCCCTTTTTTTTTTTTTCCTTTTTAAATATAAACAAGCGGGTAGGGGGCGGCCACATGCCCATGCTGTCGGGCTCAAATACTTACATCCTCTCAGTCCTTTCTTTTTAATTTAATAAATAAGGGACCTATTTATAAAACGTTTGCAGAAAGCATAATTTTTTACATTTTCTCTACAATGATTAATAAATGTAGTGTATTGTATTGTAACTGTATTATTATTTTTTAACCTTTCAAAATATTTTTCAAGAGCATTATTTATGAGATTTATATCTTTGCTATATATATATCATATGAGATTATAGATAGATAGATAGATAGAGTCATTTCTAGACTGTGAGCAAGGTGCTTTCTTGTATTGAAAGAGGCATAGACACAAGTGATTGTGTGTCACAATACCACCCTATAGAAATCATTAGTAAGACCTCATCTGGAATATGCACCAGTTTTGGGCACCAGTTCTCAAAAAGGATGTTGTAGAACAGGAAAGAGTGCAGAGAAAGAAAACCCTCAGCTTTGAGAAAATAATACCTGAACTGAATGTATTCTCCCTTGAGAAGAAGCTATTAAGGGTGAATACAATCTCCTTGTACAGTATAAATGCATTAGCAGTCTGTGTTGTAAAATCATTGGAAAGTTGCTCATGTTAAAGCGGTTGTATCCCCCTGAAAAAAAAAAAACCTGCAAGGCAAAGGCATAACGAGCTAGTATGCACCACATACCAGCTCATTATGAAATACTTACCTCAGAACGAAGCTCCGACAGGGCTGCCCGGTCCGCGAAGAGGGAGCTGCCATCTTCTCTCGATGGATCCTTCTGGGTTCACGGCTCCAGCGATGCGAGTGGCCCGAGCCGTGAGACGTCACTCTCGCGTACACATGTGGGAGCCCGTCTTTCCGACAGACTGTCCGGCAAGGTCCGACGCTATGCCCCCGGGCCTTCGCCAGGACATCACTGCGCATGTGCCACTGACATCAGAGGCTGCATGCAAGTTGAATATCTCCTAAACCGTAAAGGTTTAGGAGATATTCATTTTACCTACAGGTAAGCCTTATTATAGGCTTACCTGTAGGCACAAATCACCAAACAGGGGATACAACTGCTTTAAGGTCCTTGCAAAAGACTAAAGGCCACTCTATGCATCTAGCTTAAAGCCAGACTTGGATGGATCGAATCTTGACAGGTTCAACCAGATGAGATTTGATCTATCTATCAGCAGGCTCTACTGAGATCGATCCATTGATCATTGGATATTTTTTTCATGCGATCCATGCCAATGGTTATAGCCGCCAGCAGTGAACGTTGTGTTCTTCTAACAGTGAAGGCTCCCCGCCGGGACAACACAATAGCACTGACTGCATTGATAGGGGAATTGAGCATTTTTTTTTCTTTCCATCCATGGTAAAAGGAAGAAAATTGCATATTCTATGGACTGCTTTAGTCGTCACATACAGAGCCTCTTTTCTTTTACAAGTTCACTGTAAGAGCATTATTGAAAATATCTTCCACAGTGATTGACTTTGTAGATTGTTTCAAAAAGGGCTTGATGTGTTTCTAAATGCACAAAATATAACAATCCACTGATAGATATAAGACTTTACATTGAAAAACATTAATACACTAAGTTATCTGATTAGGAAGGAATGTTTTTTCTGTTTGAGCAAACTGGACTGTACCCTATAAGGTTTTTTTCTTTTGCCTTTCTTTGGATTGTCTACAGGTTTCTGTGTACGCAAAGTGTATGTTTTGGTTGAACTCGATCAATGTTTTTTTCTTAAACCACACTTTGTACAGGCGAAAAGAACATTCTACTCCTGAATATTACCACTGCGTTTTTGATAGCGGAAAATAAAGCAACAGACCATTCCCTGCTGCCAATGGGACACACAGCAGCAGCAGTCCCATAGTAAGAATAACAGCTTGACTTCCAATATCTTTATTTGTTTAGCCAATACACAGAACTGCAATTTAATATTTTACAAAATGTAAGGAATAAATCACAACAACTCCCAATTCAGCCCTTAAGGGGCAGATACAAAGGTATTGTCATTAGAATTATGTGCAGCAACAGACAATTCCAATTAAACAGTCCCCTGCAATATGGGTAGCCTTATATAGGGCTTACCTAAGGGACAAACGCAAATACTTCTAAACATCAGACGTGTCAAGTTTGGTAAAAATCTTGTTGGAAAGGGTCCAATCCTCCTGTTCTTTGCTCAGTAAAGAGAATGAAACATTTAACAGCCAGTTTAGCCTTTCCTATTGTCAGCTGAGCCACAAGTTATAATGCCTCGAGTTCTTGCAGATTCAAGGACAGGCAGTGGCTTTAATGCCACTTATGCCTCCTAAAAGGTACAACATACAGCACTACCCCTATATTTACCCTAGTGTGTATAGAAGATTGGACGAGGTGGCTAGTGTGACATCACTGCCATGCCTCTCCACCTTGTTCATCAGAGAACGCTTTACAATCATTCAGAAAATTCAAAGAATTCTCTAAATATCACTTGTTTTGAGTGGCCAACCTCCACAACACAATGCATTAAACCTGCTACTCGGCGTGGGACTCAGAAGCAAGTGGAGAATACTTCAGTGATTTCCATTTTCCTAGGGCATCAGCTAGGTATGGTATATTTATAGTTACAATGGTCCAAGCTGGACCAATGTAACTATGTAGGAATATACCATGCTTGGAATTCCTCTTTAGGAATTTCATGTTTAAAGCGATTGTTAAGGTTCGCTTTCTTTTAAATAACAAACATGTCATACTTACCTCCTCTGTGCAAGGGCTTTGCACAGAGTGGCCCCGATCCTCCTCTTCTGGGGTCCCTCAGCAGCACTCCTGGCTCCTCCCCACATCGTGTGCCTCATCTGAGAAGCACTCTCCCTCAGGGCACCCATGCAGGTACGCACCCGTATCCTGCTGCTGCATCCATTGACACAGACAGCAGGACATGGCCCCGCCCCCTGGCTCCCGCATCGTTGGATTTGATTGACAGCAGCAGGAGCCAATGGCTGCGCTGCTATCAATCTATCCAATCAGGACCCAAGACACCGGATGGAGCAGGCCTGCTCGTCCCCATTGCTGGAAAGATCGGGCTCAGGTAAGTATTAGGGGGGGCTCTGGGGGACTGATGCATCAAGAGATTGTTAAGGTTTGATTTTTTTCTAAATAACAAACATGTCATACTTACCTCCTCTGTGCAAGGGTTTTGCACAGAGTAGCCCTTATCCTACCCTTCTGGGGTCCCTCAGCAGCACTCCTGGCTCCTCCCTGCATCAAGTGCCCCATTGGAGAAGCACTCACCCTCAGAGTACCCGTGCAGGCACGCACTCGTGTCCTACTGCTGCGTCCATTGACACAGACAGCAGGACTCGGCCCGCCCCCAGCTCCTGCATCATTGGTTTTGATTGACAGCAGCAGGAGCCAATGGCTGCGCTGCTATCAATCTATCCAATCAGGACCCAAGACACCGGTTGGAGCGGGACTCCTGTCCCCAGTGTTGGAAAGATTGGGTTCAGGAAAGTATTAGGGGGGCTCTGGGGGGTTGGTACATCACAGGAGGTTTTCCACCTAAATGCATAGAATGCATTAAGGTGAAAAAACCTTGAGACTTCCCTTGAAATTGTTTGAGCCAAACGGGCCCAAGCAAACTATTTCCATTACAGAAGGATGTGACTGCTATGTATGCTGTAATGGACTGTAGTATCATTCAACAAACACCCCCACAGATGCATGGGTCTTTAACCACTTAACAACCCCCATAGCCAAATGACGGCTACAGGAAAGTTGCTTAATTCTTGGAGGGCATACAATGATGTTCTCCCATGAATACGCATCCCGCGCGCCCTCTGTAGCGCTTCACGGATCGCGATAAATGGCCGCTCGCAGCGGCATTTTACCACGTGATCTCTCTGTCAAATGATGGAGCGATCACATGTAAACAAGCCTGAAGAAGTTGCGGCTTTTCTCCACCCTCTCCACACCGATAGGTGCAGTGTGAGAGGAGAGATCAATGCAGCAGCGCTGTGGGCAGGATCTGTAGTGCTCACAGTGCTGCTATCTGCCAGACTGCACCCCATCCATCCTCACCCACCCAGCCATCCTCACCCAGCCAGCCATCCATACTCACCCACCCAGCCAACCATGATCACCCACCCAGCCATCCTCACCCACCCAGCCATCCATGCTCACCCACCCAGCCATCCATGTTCACCCACCCAGCCTTCCATGCTCATAAACCCAGTCATGCTCACCGATCCATCGATCCATGCTCACCCACCCATCCGTTCTCAGTCATCCCCATCCATGCTCACCCATCCCCACCCGTGCTCAGTCATCCTCATCCGTGCTCAGTCATCCCCACCCGTGCTCAGTCATCCTCATCCCTGATCATCCATCCCCATCCGTGCTCAGTAATTCCATCCATACTCAGTCATCCCATCCATGCTCATCCATCCCCATCCGAGCTCATCCATCCCCATCCATGCTCAGTTATCCTCTTCCGTGCTCAACCTTCCCCATCCGTGCTCAGTCATCCCCATCAATGCTCAGCCATCCCCATCCATGCTCAGTCATCCCCATCCATGCTCAGTCATCCCCATCCGTGCTCAGTCATCCCCATCCATGCTCAGTCATCCTCTTCCGTGCTCAGTCATCCCCATCCCATGGTGCTCCCTACATGTTGGGCCTCTGTATGTGGTCAGGCTGTGTAAAAGTCTTACACGTGTGGAATCGCCATACTCAGGAGGAGTAGTAGAATGTGTTTTGGGGTGTAATTTGTGGTATGCATATGCTGTGTGTGAGAAATAACCTGTTAATATGACAATTTTGTGGAAAACAAAAGAAAAAAAATCTTCATTTTGCAAAGAATTGTGGAAAAAATTAAAACTTCAAAAAACTCACCATGCCTCTTACTAAATACTTTGGACTGTCTACTTTCCAAAAAGGGGTCATTTGGGGGGTATTTGTACTTTCCTGGCTTGTTAGGGCCTCAAGAAATGAGATAGGCCGTCAGTGCATCAGGTGTGATACATTTTCAGTGATTGGCACCATAGATTGTAGACTCTATAACTTTCACAAAGACCAAATAATATACATTAATTTGGGTTATTTTTACCAAATATATGTAGCAGCATGAATTTTGACCAAAAAGAAAAATCACTAATTTGCAAAATTTTATAACAGAAACAAAGAAAATGCTTTTTTTTTTTTACCAAATTTTCAGTCCTTTTTAATTTATAACACAGAAAAAAAAACCCAGTGGTGAGTAAATACCACCAAAAGAAAGCTCTATTTGTATGAAAAAATGGACAAAAATTTCATATGGGTACAGTGTTGCATGACTGAGTAATTGTCATTCAAAATGTGAGAGCACTGAAAGCTGAAAATTGGTCTGGTTGTTAAGGGGGTTTCAGACTGCATTCACACCTGAGTGTGTTGTTTTCTGGCAGAAAGTCGCACGATTTTAACGCGATTTTACCACAATTTTTACCGTGATTTTGCTGTTTTTTGCCACGATTTTGTACAGGTCAAAAGGTCACCAATGTAAAAAGCAGAAAAACGTTCAAATCTGCCTGAAAAAATACTTCCAGAACTTGTTTGAGCTTCGGGCATTTTCAGGCATTTGGCTTCAGGCGTTTTGGAGTGTAGATGTGAACCATCTCCATAGAGAATCATAGATTTTTTCCCCTCCAGCGTTTTTTAGCTTCAGGCTTCAAGCTACAAAATACTCAGGTGTGAATGGGGCCTCAGTGCCCAGTGGTCAAGTGGTAAAAGGCCACTTGTATACCAAATAGGTTTATGATAAAACATTTATATTAAAAATTGCATTTTTGGTAGATACATAAAATTTAAACGGCTGATTTTACATGCATGTTACATAGAGTACATACTGTATGAAACCATATTGTCTCCACTCCAACTCTGCTGAATCCATCATCTGTCCACATCTCCCCCTTGGCCAATCAGAGGAAACCTTGCTTTCTTTGATAAAAGGTTCTTTTTTATATACACTGTGCTGCTTACTGTTTGTAGCTAAAGCTACTTTCGTCAATCACAGCACAGACAGTGGCCTCATTGTTCAATAATGGAAATCATTTTTTATTGGGCCAGATTGACCCAAATTAACTATTTAAAGTGACATTAAACATGGTATTCTACTTTGAGGTTGCCACATACTGTAGGTGTGACCAGAGGTAAAGCCAGAATATTAAAGTTTTACTT
This sequence comes from Glandirana rugosa, assembly GCA_018402905.1. Lineage (NCBI taxonomy): Eukaryota > Metazoa > Chordata > Amphibia > Anura > Ranidae > Glandirana > Glandirana rugosa. The sequence goes on along the minus strand of BLSH010192371.1, from coordinate 1,307,138 downwards.
TCAGCTTAGAATACCTTTTCCCATCTATGTTACATTGTGCATCATGAAAGGAAAAAGTTTGCATAAATGGTTATTACGTTTGAGTTGAGTTTGTGCAGACTGCGCTTAGTATGATGGTTCTGTTTTTATAGATTTTGGATCACAATGATTCTGGATGAAATAGTACAGGTTTGCATGAGTGCCTGATGCACAGGTATGTATGTCATCCAGAGTGTCCAGCGTGATTACTGATAGATGAAAAAGGGAGATTTAACCTCCCTGGCGGTATGATTATGTCAGATTTTTGCGTCTCAAAGCTGTACATTGTTTTGCATAGAACTTTGGCATTTTATATTGTAGGCCTGTAATTCTTAGGATTAACTCACTTAAATCTGTCCAAACCAGAGTCTAGTAAACATCCCGGGTATGATAAAGATTGAAACATGAAATCATAAATTATAATATAATAAATAACTAGAAATAATTTTCCAAAATAATAGTATAATAGTAATAAAATGCATTCAATAATGTAATCAAGTAAAAAACACTGAAATTTGCTCAGTTGCAGAATTGTCGCTGTCATCACTTTCAGTGTCTGATGATAAATTTCCCCACGAATCAGTATCACTCAATTCTGTAAGTGATTTTTATTTACTATCGCTGTTTTCTAGCTGATCAAAAAACACTTTTAACATTAAGGGATGCTTTTTGGTTGCTATGGACATTCTTAAGTTTTCAGGCAGAAAGAATGACATATATAATATACAAGTGCATGCAGGGCACTGGACAAAGCACTAGGGACAAATGGGATGTGAAATGATCTGATACAGTAATGTGATCTTACAGATTACAGTGTACTGTATGTGTTATGTGTGTTTCACTTTTTGTATTTCCTGCCAGTCTCCGTCTCCATGTGATGTGACGCATGGATCTGCCTGGATCCAGCAATGCGATCCCGAGTGTGGCTTGGGGTTGCCGCTTTTGGCAGTGAAAATTAACCCTGAGCCACACTTGGGAATACCTCCAGGGAGGTTAAAAATCATTTTAGTATTTTAAATACTTTATTTAAGGTTTAAGATTTAGGGCTAATTCACACCAGCAAGCCACATTGATAGCATGGCCACTGGTGTGTGCTGGGTGACACTGTTTACTTTTTTTCACAGAATTTTATTGTCACAAGTGACATTGCGGTACAGTTCTAATTACTACTTTTTTCAGCACATGCCACAGAAATGCTGTGGCATGAACTGGCAGCATAGGAAAGAAGACAATTTGACTTCTCCAAGCATTGTTCTCTATACAGCTGCACTGGAAATATCTGCCAACATAGTCCCAATCATCTGGTATGAATGAGGCCTTAAAGAATATGTCAACCCAAAGTTTCATATTCCTGAAAAAGTATCCTGTTCTCTTTGTATTGCTTTCCTTTGTGTGAAATCTCTGGTGTTCCTGTCCTTTTCTATAAAAAGCTCTTATGCAGCTGAGAACAGAGGGAAATGGTATTTATAATGTTTTTTTTATATCTATACATACATACATACACTATATTACCAAAAATATTGGGATGCCTGCCTTTACATGCACATGACATTTTATGGCATCCCAGTCTTAGTCTGTAGGTTCAATATTGAGTTGGCCCTTTGCAGCTATAAAAGCTTCAATTCTCCTGGGAAGGCTGTCCACAAGGTTTAGGAATGTGTCTATGGGAATGTTTGACCATTCTTCCAGAAGCGCATTTGTGAGGACAGGAACTGATGTTGGGTGAGAAGGCCTGGCCTGTCTCCCTTCTAATTCCTCCCAAAGGTGTTCTATGGGGTTGAGATCAGGACTCTGTGCAGGCCAGTCAAGTTCCTCCACTCCAAACTTGCTCACCCATGTCTTTAGGGACCTTGCTTTGTGCATTGGTGTACAGTCATGTTAGAACAGGAAGGGGCCAACCCCAAACTGTTCCCACAAAGTTGGGAGCATGAAACTATACAAAATGTCTTGGTATGCTGATGCCTTAAGAATACCCTTGACTGGAACTAAGGGGTCAAGCCCAACCCCTGAAATACAACCCCACACCATAATCACCCCCTCCACAAAATGATTTGGACCAGTGCACAAAGAAAGGTCCATAAAGACATATATGAGCGAGTTTGGGGTGGAGGAACTTGACTGGCCTGCACAGAGTCCTGACCTCAACCCGATAGAACACCTTTGGGTTGAATTAAAGCACAGACTGCAAGCAAGGCCTTCTCATCCAACATCAGTGCCTGACCTCACAAATGTGCTTCTGGAAAAATGGTCAAACATTCCTATAGACACACTTCTAAATCTTGTGGACAGCCTTCCCAGAAGAGTTGAAGCTGTTATATCTGCAAAGGGTGGGCCAACTCAATTTTGAACTCTGCAGACTAAGTCTGGGATGCCATTAACATTCATGTGCGTGTAAAGGCAGACGTCCCAATATTTTTGGTAATATAGTGTATGTTCTGCCTTTCATTTCTGTTTTAAACTGAATGGGTTCCTTTACGAGGTAATTATTTACAATCACTTTAAACTTTTGTTTACACTTTTTTAATTCATGCTGGGAGGAATCTCTGTAACAACATATCCCATATAATGCTTATTTACAGTACATTGCTATCAGAGAGCATTCGATTAATATTGCAGTGACCTTTACAGGGAAAAACTACAGGGGGTGAATCACCTCTGCCCTTCTCCACTGACATATATAGGAAATCATTGATATATTAGAGACAGAGTCATTGGGATCATCCATATAATCACATTGTGCCTGTAAAATAATCACATTGTGATTGTAATATAACCATATTTTACAATGTGTAAGAACATTATTCTGTAGCAGAACTGTAAACCCATAAGCTGATAATTTTATATCCTCAGCTGAGCACTAGGCCCTGGCTGTGACTTACTGGCTTTAGTGCCTGCACCTGTCATGCCACAGTCACTAATAACAGGCACCATTTTGAAACACTGCTGTAAAATTGCACTCAAACAGGTTTTTTTAAGAGAACCTAGATGACAAATGGTCAACATTCTTCATGCATAGTTAAGGGCAGCAGGTTAAATTCAGCTTGCCATATTAACCACTTAAGGACCGGAAGGATTTACCCCTTAATGACCAGACCATTTTTGTGATACGGCACTGCGTCGATTTAACTGACAATTGTGTGGTTGTGCGACGTTGTACCCAAACAAAATGTATGTCCAATATGTATTCTTCTATATATTTTTGGGAAAAACAATCGCAATAAGTGTATATTGGTTGTGCAAAAGTCTACAAAATAGGGTTGATGGCATTTTTATTATTATTATTTTTTTACTATGGCGGTGATCTGTGATTTTTAGCGGGACTGTGACATTGCTACATCAAGCGTGGCATAACACCAGCCATTTGGGTACCACGTGCTTGACAAGGCATTTAACCTCTCACCACTCAGCCCATTGGTAAGAGCACTTGAAAGTAACACAAAAGGAATGCAATTCTCCTCCTCACTCCTCACCTTTCAGGTTTACCCCCAGTCTATCTCATGACCTCTTAGCAACCTCCACTGATAGGGATGATAGTATAACCAAGGGTGTCACAGGTCCTTGCAGCATGTCTGCCAGCAGCACACCACCAGCTGTAGAGTATAGCAGACAAATTTCTCTGCCCCAGCTGCTACAGCGAAAAAAAAAATACACTTCCTGCCACCCACACAGCGGTCATACACAGTCAGTGTTTGGTTGGCTGAAATTCAGTGGGAATTCCACTTGCCCATAAACTGCCTAATTTGTGACCTGCCCACCAGGTGTAACTCAACTTTGGCAATGCTGCAGCAGCTGCACATGCAGCAGAGTTCCATCAATGAGTACCTTAGTGAATATAGCACAGTGACAGGCTTAGGACGGCTCAGCTTTTTATCCCCACGCCAATGGCTGCTGAAAAAGAATGCATGCACTGTACTGTCACCATTTGAGGATGGTGAGCCATGACAATGCATGCATCAGTGACACAATCCCTGTTGTGTTCCTGCTGGAGCAGACTCTGCATGGCATTATGGACAAGGCACTAGAGGCAGAGCAGCGGGAGGAAGAGAAGGTCTTCCTTTCCTCTCAAGGCACACTTTATGCAGACACCATTCCATCATCAGCATCTGCATCATATGGTGGGAGATTATCTAGAGGTGGAAACAGATATGGAGACCCTGCATCCAGCGTGCTTTCTGAACTCGCATTCTGTTGACAGGCTGACATTTATCAAAATGAATCATTCCTGGATTAGCAGCAGCTATCAGCTATGAAGTGTTTTTGGGATGTGTAATCTCATTTTTTTTGGTATAGGTTTCATGGGCACAATTAACACCCAGTGATCAATTGTACGCACCTGTTTAACAGGTGCATCAAATTTAAATTTCTATAGCAAGGTCAATTCTTGCTTTCATCAGCCTCTATAGAGTTATGGTGTGAAAGAACCACCAACACCCAAAGCCCAATTTTTCCCGCATTTGTGACTTCCATCCAAAGCCTACGAAACAGACACCAGAATTTATCCAAAAAAGCTATAATCTTGTTCCGAGAGCACTAAATTGTGGCCTCATCATACAGACTGGCTCCCAAAGCTGTTGCTTACAAAAAAAGCTTACAGTGAAAATGGCATTTTTTTCTTTATAAATGTAATTTTTGCTGGTGTTCTATACATGGTACAGATGCGCCACTTTACAGGCAGACTAAGGGGACTCCCAAAATATTCAAAGGGATTTTTCATTTTTATTGTTTCACTTTAAGCATCATTAACCTCCCTGGCGGTAATCCCGAGTGTGGCTCGGGGTGGAATTTCAGTACCATTAGTGGTAACCCCGAGCCACACTCGGGATTGCATCGCTGGATCCAAGGCAGCATTACTCACCTTGTCCCCTGGATCCAGCAATGTCCCCCGCCATGTCTGTGGGCTGTATCCTCTGGCGATGCCTCTGTGTACCGGGCTCCGTTCCCTGCAAGCGTCGCGTCACACGGGGGTGGAGACCGGCGGCAAATTCAAAAAGTGAAGCACACAGTAAACATACAGTACACTGTAATCTTACAGATTACATTACTGTATGAAATCATTTCACATCCCCTTTGTCCCTAGTGGTTTGCCCAGTGCCCTGCATGCACTTTTATATTATATATGTCATTCTTTCTGCCTCGAAACTTGAGAATGTCCATGGCAACCAAAAAGTGTCCCTTTACGTCAAAAGTGTTTTTTTTATCAGCTAGAAAACACCGATAGTAAATAAGAATCATTTGCAGAATTGAGTGATACTGATTTTTGGGGAAATTTATCATCAGACACTGAAAGTGACGACAGCGACAATTCTGCAACTGAGCAAATTTCAGTGTTTTTGGTTTGACTACATTATTACTATTACGTTATTATTTTTGATAATTATTTTTAGTTATTTATTATATTATAATTTATGATTTCACATTTCAAACTTTATCATACCCGGGATGTCTACTAGACTCTTGTTTGAACAGATTTAAGTGAGTTATTCCTAAGAATTACAGGCCTACAATATAAAACACCAAATGTCCATGCAAAATAATGTACCACTTTCAGCACCAAAAATCTGAAATAATCATACCGCCAGGGAGGTTAAGGAATATAAGGCTGAGGGGTCATTGTTGGCACTCCAACACTACAAGGATTGCAATAAGAAATGTAAGAGTGCAATGAGGGTGACTAAAATAGATTATGAGAAGCACATAGTGACGAAGAGTAAAAAAAAAAAAAAAATCCTAATACACTTTTTAAATATAATAACAGTAAGAAAGCAAAGTCAGAGCATATTGGCCCCATAAAAGATGATCAGAGGAAGCTGATTACAGAGGACAATGAGAAGGCAACTGTGCTAAATGCATTCTTCTCCTCAGTTTTAACAAAGGAAAAGGAGGGGTATAACAACCATGACTGTATTGTTAGTAATATATTACAAAATGTACCCTTGTGGCTATCAGAAGTCAGTGTCCATATTAGATTTGAATAATTTAACACAAATAAATCACCAGGACCAGGTGGCATACAACTGAAAGTCGTCAAAGTGGATGTAAACCCTCCATACACCCAGCGAAGTGAACAGCCTCAGATGATACACAGGGATTCAACAAATCTCCCTTTATAAGTCTTACATGTATATATGCTGTCTTCAGCTTGATATACTGTTTAGAAAATGCACATTCTGTTATATTTTTTTTTTTTCACTACCTCATTCCTATGTAGGAGGAGATGATTGCTAGACACTGTCAGACACTGTGAGAAACTGTGCGAAAGCTGATTGGAGGAAAGGCACACACTCCCTTCCCACACATGCAGAACAGTGTCTGTGAATTGTTTAACTGGCTGCTAATATATTTTTAGCGACCTCCTCTGTCTCTAAGTTCTATGTCCCGTCTCCCAGAATGTGTGAGAAATTATCAGGCTGATAACAGAGCTATGAAGGAAGAGACAACTACAGGACATAGCTCTTTGAAGAGAGATAAGAAAACACTACAGATAGATGTGTCCAACTCAAATTTCATGAATCAGGTTTACATCCACTTTAAAGAATTTAGGCAGGTTATAGTCAGACTGGTATTTCTAACTTTTTATGGACAACTTAAGGGCTGGAATGGTACCAGATGATTGGAGAAAGGCAAATGTGGTACCAATATTTAAAAAAGGACAAAGATATATACCTGGAAACTACAGACAGTCAGTCTAACATCTATAGTATGTAAACTATTGGAGGGGATGATAAGGGATTATATCCAAGAATTTGCACATTATAATAGTAGTATTAGTAGTAATCAGCATGGATTCACGAAGGATCGTTCTTGCCAAACCAATCTGCTAACATTCTACGAGGAAGTAAGTTGCCATCTAAATAAAGGTAGGCCTGTGGATGTGAGGGCTGTGGATGTGGTGTATCTGGATTTTGCAAAAGCATTTGATACAGTTCCACATAAATGCTTAATTTACAAATTGAGGTATGTTGGCTTAGACCATAGTGTATGTACCTGGATAGAAAACTGGTTACAGGGGTGCGTACAAAGGGTGGTTATAAACAATTAGTACTCAGAGTGGTCTGGAGTGGTAAGTGGGGTACGTAAGGCTCTGTCCTGGGACCTATTTTGTTTAATTTCATTATATATATGTTGCTATAAATAGCTCAATCTCAGTGTTTGCTGATGATACAAACCTAAGAAGCTTCACAGCAGGATATAGAAACCTTACAAGAAACTCTCAATAAAATTAAGCCATGGGCAACTACACGGCAAATGAGGTTTAACCACTTGATGACCGCAATGCAAATATATACATTGAGATTTGCAAGTGGTTTACTGGGGTTATGGCTAAAGCTATCAGCCATAATCCCAGTATTTTTCAGCTGGCAACTGACTTTCTCATGAAAGCAGTCAGAGTGGCTAATTAGCCACTGGATGGCTTTCAGAAGCAGTGTGAGTGAATGCGCTTCTCGGCCTTTTGGCTAAGATCAAGTGTAGTATCTGTTCTTATCAGTTGCCAAAGGAGGTGCTGAGCTACTGTCCTGGCTACGGACCAAGCCGGGATAGCAGTGGCTATGCGATCTCTAGGCGTGAAAGAGACTGAAAGGCAAGTACTAAGGAGCTAGAGCCATTTGAGGGGATGGCAAAGGCTTCTGGGAAAGCTGGACGGTCTCTCCCTGACTGAACATGGTGCTATGCTGGTCTGGCTGAGGGGCCGGGGAAGCCTGGCCTTTTGGCTGGGCCGGTGTTGAACTGTGCCAGACAGTTGTGGATGGATGCGCCGAGTTGTTGCCAAGGCAAAAAGTGGCCAGGGGCTCTTCTCGGCAAATCCTGAAGCGTAATTGGATTCTGGAAGGTGGATCTGGAAAAGACCTGGACTGTTGCGCCCAGTGGAGAAGCTGGGGCCGGTTGACGGGGTGACTGGTGAAGCCGGAAAGGTCCTTCTTGCTGGTACGGGGAGGCGCTGGAATGGCCGGGCTGAAAGAAGCCCGTGGTGTATGTGCCCCTGGAGTGGCAGTCCAGGGGTGCCGCAAGTCTCACAGTGGGTGGCAACACTTTGAGTTTGATGGCACCGAGGTCACTGCACCATATACACACTTTTTTTGCACCTGCCTCCTGGGCCGGGCCTTTTGGCCAGGACCGGAGGAATTTTTGATTCCTGGCCGCAAGGCCGGCCTTTGTTTCCCACAAAGGCACCTTTCTGCACCTTCTTCACTATCCCTTTCCTCACTTTTTATTGTTGTGCTTGTTTGATGTGTTGTTTGTAGTGTTGTGTCACCTTTGTTTTGGGTACACGAAGCACCGTGTGATTAGTAGGGTGTACGGTCTCTCGGGGCCTGCCCGAAAGTCTTGGTTGGCGGTGGGTATGGCCTTTTGGCTTGATCCACCGCCTCTCATGGGGTCTCCCTTCGGGGGAGTCCCACAGTAGTATCGGGGCGGCCGGTTCCGGCTGGTCGCCAAACGAGAACTGGGGGTTGCCCGGCCTTTTGGCTAAGCAATCCTTGGTGCACGATACCTCAGTCCCCTAGGAGCTTCGGCCACCGGGGGATTAGGGTAAGAGGCCCTTCCTCTTCGGAGGGGGGCTATTGTGTACACCCATGTGCACTTTTTGTGTCTTCACTTTTGTGTTGTGCACTTTTTTATGCACCGGGTAAGTCTGGGTGTGTCTCACACCACCACGGGCTTCAAAAAAAAAAACAAAAGTGAGTGGATGCCTTCCATCGCTCTCTGGTGTTTCTTGGGCTTACCATTTTAACCGGCGCGCCTGAGAAATGATCCGATGGGCTATAGAGGTTACCAGAGACCAGATAGTTTCTGATCACCTCTATGGTCTCGGAGGACCGGAGCAACGTCATGGCGTCACTTCTGATCTTGGACTGAAGTTAACATTTTTTTTAAAGCAAAATATCAATTTTCTTTGATCTTTTGTTTTTACAGGCAAAGGAAAGATTTGGGGTCTTATTGACCACAGATCTCTCCATAATGAGGACCTGTCTTGCCTTATTTCTATTACAAGGGATGTTTACATTCCTTGTAATAGAAATAAAAGTGATCAAAAAAAATAAAGTGACAGTTCAAAAATAAATAAAAATAAATAAGAAAAAAAAATGTAAAGCGCCTCCATCCCTACATGCTCGCGCAGAAGCAAACTCATGCGCACATATGTAAACGCTGTTTGTACCACACATGTGAGGTATGGCCGCGAATGGTAGAGAGAGAGCAATAATTATAGCACTAGACGTCCTCTGTAACTCTAAATAAGTAACTTGTTAAAATGTTTAAAGTGTCGCCTATACAGATTTTTAAGTACTGTAGTTTGTTGCCATTCCACAAGCGTGCGCAATTTTAAAGCGTGACATTTTAGGTATCTAATTACTCTGCACAACATCATCTTTTACATTTGACCAAAATTAGGATATATATTGTGTTTTTTTGCATTGAAATTCACTAAAATTAATTTATTTTTTTTTAATTGTTTTTGAAAAACCACAGCGCAAATATCATGTGTCATAAAATATTGCAATGATCACCACTGTATTCTCTAGGGTCTTTGCTAAATATATATATATGTATATATATATATATATATATATATATATAGTATCTCATAAAAGTGAGTACACCCCTCACATTTTTGTAAATATTTTATTATATCTTTTCATGTGACAATACTGAAGATATGACACTTTGCTACAATGTAAAGTAGTGAGTGTACAGCTTGTATAACAGTGTAAATTTGCTGTTCCCTCAAAATAACTCAACACACAGCCATTTATGTCTAAACCGCTGGCAACAAAAGTGAGTACACCACTAAGTGAAAATGTCCAAATTAGGCCCAATTAGCCATTTTCCCTCCCCGGTGTCATGTGACTCATTAGTGTTACAAGGTCTCAGGTGTGAATGGGGAGCAGGTCTGTTAAATTTGGTGTTTTATGCTCTCCTTCTCTCATACTGGTCACTGGTAATTCAACATGTCACCTCATGGCAAAGAACTCTCTGAGGATCTGAAAAAAAGAACTGTTGCTCTACATAAAGATGATCTAGTCTATAAAAACATTGCCAAGACCCTGAAACTGAGCTGCAGCATGGTGGCCAAGACCATACAGCGATTTAACAGGACAAGTTCCACTCAGAACAGGCCTCACCATGGTCGACCAAAGAAGTTGAGTGCATGTGCTCAGCGTCATATCCAGGGGTTTTCTTTGGGAAATAAATGTATGAGTGCTGCCAGCATTGCTGGAGAGGTTGAAGGGGTGAAGGGTCAGCCTGTCAGTGCTCAGATCATACAATGCACACTGCATCAAATTGGTCTGCATGGCTGTCATCCCAGCAGAAAGCGTCTTCTAAAGATGATGCACAAGAAAGCCCGCAAACAGTTTGCTGAAGACAAGCAAACTAAGGATATGGATTACTGGTACCATGTCCTGTGGTCTGATGACCAAGATAATTTTATTTGGTTCAGATGGTGTCAAGCGTGTGTGGTGGTAACCAGGTGAGGAGTACAAAGACAAGTGTGTCTTGCCTACAGATAAGCATGGGGGTTAGAGTGTCATGGTCTGGGGCTGCATGAGCGCTGCCGGCACTGGGGAGCTACAGTTCATTGAGGGAACCATAAATGCCAACATGTACTGTGACATGCAGAAGCAGAGCATGATCCCCACCCTTCGGAGACTGGGCTGCAGGGCAGTATTCCAACATGATAATAACCCCAAACACAACCTCCAAGATGACCACTGCCTTGCTAAAGAAGCTGAGGGTAAAGGTGATGGACTGGCCAAGCATGTCTCCAGACTTAAACCCTATTGAGCATCTGTGGGGCATCCTCAAACAGAAGGTGGAGGAGCGCAAGGTCTCTAACATCTACCAGCTCCGTGATGTCATCATGGAGGAGTGGGAGAGGACTCTAGTGGCAACCTGTGAAGCTCTGGTGAACGCCATGCTAAAAGAGGGTTAAGACAGAGCTGAAAAATAATGGAGGCCACACAAAATATTGTCACTTTGGGCCCAATTTGAACATTTTCACTTAGGGGTGTACTCACTTTTGTTGCCAGCAGTTTAGACGTTAATGGCTGTGTGTTTAGTTATTTTGTGGGAACAGCAAATTTACACTGTTATACAAGCTGTACACTCACTAATTTACATTGTAACAAACTGTAATTTCTTCAGTGTTGTCACATGAAAAGATATAATAAATTTTTTACAAAAATGTGAGGGGTGTACTCACTTTTGTGAGATACTGTGTATATATATATATATATATATATATATATATATATATATATATATATATATATAATGTTAGGGAGTTTTAAGTATTTTTTAGAAAAATATACTGATTTAAACTTGAAAACAAAAAGTTCCAGAAAAGGCTTGATCAGAAAAAATGTAAAGTAATGCACTTGGGGGCCAAAAATCACTGGCTCAGAAATAACGTGCAATGCCAAGCTGCAGCAAGCAAAGCCAGCAGAATGTTAGCATGCATAAAAAAGGGGATTTACTCCAGAGATAAAACTATAATTCTGCCGCTTTACAAGACTCTGATTCAGCCATATCTTGAGTGTGCTGTCCAGTTCTGGTCGGTCACCAAACCTTAGGAAGGATGTGCTGGAACTGGAGAGAGTCCAGAGAAAGGCAACAAAGCTAATAAAGAGACTGGATGGCCTTGGTTATGAGGAACGACTACAAACATTAAACTTCTTCTCCCTGGAGAAGAGATGCTTGAGAGGAGATATGATAGCAATATATACGTACCTCAATGGTTATCCCAGCATAGGAAGAAAACTATTCAACTTCAGGGAGCTTAAGAAGACAAGTGGCTACTCCATGAAATTAGAGGAGAAGCGGTTTAACTATAAACTGAGTAGGGGATTCTTTACTGTTAGAGCAGTAAGGATGTGGAACTCCCTTCCACAATCAGTGGTGTCAGGGATATGGGAAATTATATTGACTTAAACACACACATACACAGGTTGAACTGGATGAACTAGTGTCTTCATTCAACTGTGTAAACTATGTAACTGTGTAACAAAATTATATATTAATTTTAAATTACTTAAACGTCCTCCTGCCCAGGCCAATTTTCAGCTTTCAGCGCTGCTGCGCTTTGAATGACAATTGCGCGGTCATGCTACACTGTACCCAAATGAAATTTTTATGATTTTTTTCACACAAATAGAACTGTCTTTTGGTGGTATTTAATCACTGCTGGGTTTTTTATTTTTTGCTAAAAAAATGAAAAAAAGACGAAATTTAAAAAAAAAAAACAGTTTCATAGTTTGTTATAAAATTTTTAAAACAGGTAATTTTTCTCCTTCATTGATGTGCGTTAATGAGGCAGCACTAATGGGCACTGATAGGTTGCGCTGATGGGCACTGATTGGCTGCACTGATGGGCACTGATAGGTGGCACTGGTGGGCACTGATGAGGTGGCACTAGTGGGCACTGATGAGGTGGCACTGTTGGGTGGCACTGATAGGTTACACGGGTGGGTGGCACTGATGGGCACTGGTTGGTGGCACTGATGGGCGGCACTGAAGGTCACTGATGGGTGGCACTGATAAGCGGCACTGATGGGAAACTGATGGGTGGCACTGATGGTCACTGGTAGGCACTGGTAGGTGACACTGATTGGCAGCACTAATAGGTGGCACTGATGATGAGGCACTGATGGCCACTGGTTGGCAGCACTGATGGGAATTGATAGGTGGTATTGGTGGTCATTGATAGGTGGCACTGGTAGGCTACACTGATGTGCACCTGTAGGTGGTATTGGTGGGCACAGGTAGATGGCACTGGAGGGCACTGCATGGCAGCAGTGCCTCTCCACATGTGGGACCGATGTCCCTCTCTCTTTAGCCAGTGATCTTCTTTTTTCCCCTCACGGAGAAATAAAGCTCATTACCGACCTCTTGTTTACATCACATGATCAGCTGCCATTGGCTGACAGCTGATCACTTGGTAAGGGGCCGGGAGCGGCCCCTTATACTGATCTGTGATCAGCCGAGTCTCATTGACTCGATGATCTTAGAGTGCGCTGCGCGAGCCTCGCAGGGGCGCGCAGGCAGCTCGTGCACGGGAGGACATCCATGGACGCCCTCACGGCAATTCAGGCCCGCGCTGTAGCCGTCTTTTGGCTGTAGCGCAGATCTGTAGTGGTTAAAATGTAAACTATTTCTAGAATGCCCCAATAATCTGAACGATCTTCAGGTATGAACACTTACTTTTTGAAGAATTCCCACACATCTACTTCCCTGAATGTCCTATGAATATGCACTGCTTTGATACACATTTCAGAGAGCCTGCCTTCTAAACTACAAAGGTGTTGAGAGGAGGAGTTTCAGGAGGCGGGGTCAGTGCAGGAAACACACCACATCATTACTGCTTGCAGGCAGCAAAGTACTATGGTATATATAGTCCTTAGAAAGTTAACCAAAGGAATGAAGAGAGGAGATGCTGCAAAACGTGCAGCAAATCCAGGGTGTTGTGGAAAGAGATAACCAGCAGACAGGCAGAACTCACAATATCCAAGGAAATTTTCCAAGCAAGGTTATATTGGATCTTAATAAACAACTATCATTTGTGTTGCTTTTACAATGATAATGTTATAAAATGAAAGCGTATGCTGTGACTAATCTCCTTTGATATTTACATATGTTCAAAATTATGAGTTCATTGACTATATGCAAATTAAGAATGTTTAATAGCAGAATTACAATAAAATATTTCTATTTTGATAAACATTGATCTCATACAAGTAAACTGCCTCAACCTGCCCAGAAGGTTTATTAGAGGATATATGTGACTTTTTGGGGATTGAATAATCTACGATGTTTTGAAGGGTGATGCATTTAAAAGAGAAGCATGAGAATGTTTTTTTTTTTTTTTAATCATACTTACCTAGGTGGATGCAGCATTGGTCCAATGCTGCATCTGTCCCTATCTGGCTCTAAGTCTGAGATCCAAACTCGCTGAGAGGCTAAGCCGGGTGCTAGTCCAGGCATGTGGGCAGATCCCAGACATATGGTCACTATCTTTCCATAGCCTCGACTGGCTCTTTGACATCAGCTGACAGCGGGCTTCAGCCTGCTGTCTGCTGAAAATGGGTCACAGGAGTGCAGAACGAACTACACTCCTGTGATCCACAAGAGAAGTACAGCCAAACAAACTTTGGCTGTACTTCTCCTTTAACAGTGATTAGAGTTGAGCGAACCCGTGGATGTTCAGGTTCGGTGGGTTCAGCCGAACTTCGGAAAAAAGTCCGGGTTCGGTACCAAACTTGACCCAAACTTTCGGCACAAAAATGACTGTAAAAGAGTCCTGGAAAGTGCTAGAGGGCTGCAAAATGTTTTTAGAACAATAATCTGTCCCTTACAGCAACAGCAGGAACCTGACCCTATAGAACTAGGAGATGATTTTAGAACAATAATCTGTCCCTCTAAGCAGTAGACTCTACCTAGTCCAGTCAGATCTTTCTGTAATGCAGGATGAGATCTGCAATCTGTCCCTAAATGCAGTAGTAGTAGTAATCTCTATCTATCTGCAATCTGTCCCTAAAAGCAGTAGTAGTAGTAATCTCTACCTGTCTATCTATCTGCAATCTGTCCCTAAAAGCAGTAGTAGTAGTAATCTCTACCTATTTATCTATCTGCAATCTGTCCCTAAAAGCAGTAGTAGTAGTAATCTCTACCTATCTATCTATCTGCAATTTGTCCCTCACAGCACCGGCAGCATCCTCTCCCTACACTACCCAGAGAGCATGTGACATGCAGCACTGTGACTCCAGCCTCATATAGAGGCTGGGTCACATGATGCACTGGCCAATCACAGCCATGCCATTAGTAGGCATGGCTGTGATGGCTTCTAGGGAAAACCAGTGAAAAGCTTGTTGATTGGCTGCCCTGCAGCTATTCAACATCCGTGATCAAATACCCAAACCCAGAACTCGAACCCAAACTTTTTTTCAAATGTCCAGATTCGGGTCTGGGTCACAGACACCCCAAAGTTCGGTACACTCAACTCTAATAGTGATCTTTTTGGAAAAACACAAAATTTATTAAAATAAAAATAAATAATGCTTTTAATTACTCGATTTGGCAACATGGTAATCTTAGTAAGTATATTTTTTCACAGTGGCTCCACATTTCATCACTTTTTTAAGCAAGTCTACTTGTATCAAAATTCAATATTATCCAACCAGGTGATTAAAGGAAGGTTTTATCACACTGTCACACCATACAGCATTCTTAATGCTGGCAGGGCTAGCACATTTTAAGTTAGCATTCGAATTTCAGAAATGACTACATAACTGTAACATAATTAAATTGTGGACATGCAGTATTTATTCCTAGATGGGATTTAGACCATTTTGGAGGTGGGAGTTCACTTTGTCTAAGTTGTTTTGGTTTGTAAAGGGTGGGGGTTAGCCTTGGTAAACTTAAGCATGACCATGAGAAACTTTTTACTTGTTATGAGAATCTTTACTATGACCCCCACTGATACTGAAACTTACTAGAAGGTTCTGATACTACAACAATAATATATAAATACGCCACTTCTTCCCTTCCTAAAGCAGACATTTAGGCCTCGTTCACATGGACGTACACTAGCGTACACCCATGGGAAAGGCTGTTTTTGCCTGCATGAGATGCATCTGTCTGCAGACAGTCTCATTCATGTCAATTGGGAAGCAGCAGCTGCATGGACACAGCTGCTGCTTCAGATTTGACAGCTGTGTGGGTGTCTGTCCCTGAAACTCACACTGTCTGCATTCGAGGACACTCACCAATGCAGATGACAAATTGTGAGCAGTAGCTGTATCAATGCAGCTGCTGCATTCCAATAAACATAAATAGGTGTGCCTGTTTGTGAATGCAACAACCCTTTGTATGTAAGTGTATGCTTTATTACACTCATGTGAACTAGGCTTTAAAGTAAAAAAAGGGGCTTTTTGACGTAATGGGACTTTAAATGAGACACACGGGTTATGAAAAAACATGCGTTTTTATTGAGGCAATTTTCATTAAGGTAACGTAATAGACATTCCCGGAGTTATTTTTGCGTACAAAAAAGTATTGGGCACACAGAGTAAATTTCAGGGTAATGCAGTTTTTCGGGGAAAAAAATGAAATTTCGGATCAAGTGTACTCACATTATTTCGTATGTGAATGTATGTTTCCCAACAACGTAAGTGTTTGTCCGTGTGGATAAATACAAATAACCTTACGTCGTCGACGTAACTATGTCGATGACGAGTGTTAAACAGTAGACGTAACCACTCACAGGAGCTTACGTCTGTCACACTCAAAGTCCCTGTCTGTGGGTGTGTCGACAGTTTAGACTTCGTCGTCGACACAGGTACGTCGACGACGAAGG
>BLSH010192371.1:1269976-1289662 GCA_018402905.1 Glandirana rugosa | reverse complement strand
CCCCCATCCCCCACTTCCTTTGTCCTATGGACATAGGTCAACACCTATACTTATCACTTTATTTATTTCCACAGAAGCTTCCCACATGGGTCAGCTTTCCTGGTCATATACACTTCCCTTTTCCTTGTCATTTTGGTCTTGGATGTGGTCCTATTGGGGTTCATGTGTCCAACAAAGACCCCCATCTCAGCTCCCTTCAGGGGATACCCCCTAGTGGGGTCTGTCCGGATCATCATTGGCATCGCTCCTTGCGGCAAATATGGTAAACAGCATACTCATTTCCAAAAAATTTTTTTTTTTTTTTTTTTTCTAATTTTCATATTTCTATCAATTACAGTTTGTTATACGTGCATGCTCCTGATGAGTGGATCATAACTTCACGAAACGCGTAGAGCCGTTATATGCCGTATTAATTATTATCCAAGTTGTCCTATGCTGAAGAGATTGTATTGTACTGTATGGAACATATTTTCATTATTTGTGAACCATGTATCTGTTTCCAGTCTATATGTCATTTTTAGTGGAGGCAATGTGCCCCACATATATTAGAGGCAATTGTAGCCCAATATATGCAATAAAAGATGTATGGAATGTCTATTACGTTACCTTAATGAAAATTGCCTCAATAAAAACGCATGTTTTTTCATAACCCGTGTGTCTCATTTAAAGTCCCATTACGTCAAAAAGCCCCTTTTTTTTCTATACAAATGAACCCGGGATGGAAGCTGTTGGCTTCATTTAAAGTCCCTTTTTTGACCCCTCTACCTATCATAGGCTTTAAAGTGAACGAGTGCTTTGTTCATGCAGAGCAAAATATCAGGTTCACTTTATTTTATCCTCTTCAAATAGCATATGCTTACGTTCCTTTAACCACTTCAGCATCGGAAGGATTTCCCAGTTTAGAGCACTTTTTGTAATTCGGCACTGCGTCGCTTTAACTGACAATTGCAAGGTCATGCGACGTTGTACACAAACAAAATTTGCGTCCTTTTGTTCCCACAAATAGAGCTTTCTTTTGGTGGTATTTGACCACCTCTGTGTCATTTCAGATCACCACTATTAACAAAAAAAGAGTGACAAGTTTGCAAAAAAAACAATATTTCTTACTTTTTGCTAAAATATATGTCCAAAAAAACCCCATTTTTTTCATTAGTTTTGACCGATTTATATTCTTCCTCACACTTTTTGGTAAAAAAAAAAACAATCTGCGTTTATTGAATGGTTTGCGCAAAAGTTGCCGCATTTACGAATGGTGAGAATTAATTTATGGGGTTTTTATTTTTTTTTTATATCTTACTATTAATGGCGACAATCTGCGATTTTTATCGGGACTCCAATATTGCAGTGGACATGTCGGACCATTTTGACACTTTTTTGGGACCATTGGCATCTATATAGTGATCAATGCTATGAAAATGCATTGATTATTGTGTAAATGCCTTTGGCAGTGAAGATATTAACCTGCAGGGGGTGCTCTAAGGGTTAACTGTGTTCCCTCAGTGTGTCCTAACTGTATGGGGGCTGGGGGAGGGGAGTGATCATGGCTCCCATACAGAGGAAGTCTGTGATCACATCCCTTCCCTCTGTCAAAACGGAGATCCGTGTTTACATACATGGACCCCCGTTCTGTCGCTCCGGGAGGGGTTATCGCAGGTAACCGGCGGACATCGAGTCCACCATACCCACTCCCTGGCCCCCCCGGAACACAGTAAGCATGTGAGTGGGCCTAGAGCGGCACATGCTCACAATACTCGTTCTCGTGGTCGCCGTCAAGTGACGGTGTTTCGCGATAATGAGCCAAGTTGCCGCCGTCAAGCCACGGCAGGCGGTTGGCAACTGGTTAACTATCCTCAACACATTTTTCCCAGGGCAGTGATGGAAAGCCTTGTGCAAGCTACCAGAGTCATAGTTTACATTGGGCTAAAAACTCCCCATGAGACAGCATTGATCAGCCTAGTGCTGTCACATGGAGTAAGCCCTCTATATTCAGAGGTATATCCCTCACTTACCAGCACTTAATGATGTGGAACAAAATAAAGATGTTTATGTTTATTTTGGGAAGAGGTATGAGGATGGATAAAGCACAGGTTTGCTTTAGTCTTAGCTCAGGCCCCATCTAAACACAGATGAGCCTATGACCTCTATAGAACGGTCTCATTCTTGTATATACAGCATATATTACAGCATAACGTAAGTATTTGTTTTGCAGTATTATTTCTCCTTTTTTTTTCCAAGATGCTTTTGCATTGTGAAAAATGGGACATTCTTGGAAGCTGTTTCCCTGGAGAAGAAGTGGAAATAATTACACTAAAGTAAATGAGTCTGCTAGAAATACACACAAAGGTATTGTCGTTCTGAAATGGATATAGAGATATTATTACTTTAGTGATTGCTTGGATGAAGGGAAAATTAGTAGAATGACTGGCCATTGAGTCTTACCTGCTTTTAATGATTTAAGTAACATCATGACAAACCTCTTATTTAATAAATGATTATGAGTCACCCAGGTAATCTTCACATATGTAAGTAAACCAATATGGAGAGGCAAGGCCGCCTTGTTATTGGTATGTGCAACAGAAGTGGTATAAATATATTTTTAAAATATTGTGAATATATATTACACTTTAGAACTATTTTCAATACCAGTTACTTAGTGAACTGTATGCCATGAACACATTACACCATAGGTATGTTTTGTCGCAATGAAATGTTTGGTGTAAAAGCAATATTTATATATAGTTTATGGTGTTAGTGTGCTGTTAGAGTTAAGGGTTAGAGATCATGTTAAGAAAAAGGTTAAAAGTGTATGTACCTTTTTTTTTGGATAGGGTTAGATTCTCAGTAAAAGTTTTTGTTACTAGCTACCAGAACAGAGGAGATGGTAAATCTTCCAAGTGGGAGTCTGTTCCAATGGGAGCTGTATTAGGGAAATCTATTCCCTTTAGAGAAAATTTCTCTCACTTCATGTTGCTTCTCTGGGACAAGGAGTAAAAGGAAATACAGGCAGTCCCCGGGTTACAAACAAGATAGGGACTGTAGGTTTGTTCATAAGTCGAATTTGTTTGTAAGTCGGAACAGGTACATTTTTTAAGTGTAGCTTCAGCCAAAACAAATATTTTTAAGCTTTTTGGATAGCATAGGGAAGGGTTAACACCCCTGTAATGTTTGTTTTGCTGTCTATGTTTCTGTTCAGAAGATTTCACCTCACTTCCTGTCCCAATGATAATTGGATTTTGAAAATTTTGGGTTGTTGTGGAAACAAACCTTGGTGATAAAGCATCAGTGGAGACACCTTTTTCCCATAATAACTCTTACAGGAGTGAATTTCCCTTCCTAGGGGGAGATTTCATCTCACTTCCTGTTGTCTCTCTCCGTTTGTAAGTAGGAGTCGTTCATAAGTCGGATGTTCATAACTAGGGGACTGCCTGTATTCCCAAATGTAGAGAAAAAAATAACCTGATGGGCTTTAATCCTTCTGTACATTATCCAAAACCAAAAAGAAATGCCTAAGCATACACTTTAAAGTGGAACTATATTCACCTCCACTCCAGCAATGAGGGGTCCGCAAGCTCCCCTCACAAGCCCCTGACTTCTTTGATCGGTCTATTTCTGGGTTCAGATATTCAGATATTTTGATTGGCCAGGATGTCGTAATGCAAATGCTCCAGAGTTCATCTATTTTGGCAGATCCCCCAATTCCCAGCTGGCACTGTGTATGGAGGGGTCGCTGACACACAGCGGCTCCGTGCCGAGTTTGTGTCTGGTGCAGAGTGTACACCGGCCAAGCGCACCCAGCGCAAACACGCAGACCAGACTTTTTGTCCTATAAGGCTCTGAGGAAGAGGAAAACCCTTGAAATGCGTCAGCCTATCATAACACCCGTTAGCCCCATGGGATACGGGTTATGCCATATGGACACTCCATGAGGAATGATATGATGTGATTTTATCCCTTTTATCAAATGTGAGTACGATACTTACTTCTGTTGTTCAAATAAATTTCTTACCAAGGATAATGCGCTAGGTCATGCGCCTTCTATTCTCTTTTCTGTTATAGTACTTTGGACTCCCCCAAGTTGACTGAGGCAGTGGGGGCGTGCATCATCCACACATCTGAACAGAAGCGCATACATTTTTTACCTAGGCCCACCACACAGCACAGGAGATTTTATCTGCTGGTGTTGATACTTGTCCATATACACTGGGCATTAATTGCCAGGTTGGATTATTACCTGTACTTCTTTGTTGCTTCTCCCATAGGATTTGTCTCACTGGGCTTGCTATTGGCTCTTTTGACCTGTTTCAATGTATATGGTTCATCTACTTGCCTCATCTGTTTGTGCTTCATAGTTTCTCTTTGGATGAGTGTTTATTGCCCCTCTGATTTTGCCTGGCCTTTTGATATCATTATATATGGAGGGATAGAATGTTCTCCTTCAAGTAAGGCTAATTTTTCCCTATATGTATTTGCTTATCTCTAGATAGGATGTAAGTACCAGAATACAAATGCATGCAGAGCTCAATTAGGGGTACAGTCACAAATGGTCACAGTGACTATATATGTTTATTGCATTTTGTAGAGGCGGTTGGATGCATAGTGGTGCTAGCTGCTTCTTATAGTATGTAGAGTTGAGTAATAGGTGGTTTATACTCAGGGATAGCGAGGAAAGTTTTTTTCACATTTATTAATTAGAGGTATACCTATTCTCTTGGGCATAAATCTGATATTTGAATATTTGATACACCCTCCAATCTTTTGAAGTCCCACCATGTTCCATCTACCCCACCGCCATAGAAAGGCTTTGCCATCAGTCCAAAATGAATGTTATTTTATTATGTATCATATGTATAATCCATTACAATGAAGAGTTATCTTTACTTTGAAGATTAACTATGGATCTTATGAGTATTGCCTAAATGATTGGTAAGATATATATATATATATATAGAACTCAAGTGGCCCCACCTTTTTGTTCCAGTGCTCGCCCGGCGATGTATGCCTGATGGCTGTTCGCTGACCCCGTCTGGCTGTTGGGGTAAGTGTTCTCTAGACCACACTTCTCAGCAAATGCTTTTCTATATAGACTGTACACTCATGGATGTTAAATGCTCACTATCTCTTTAAAAGTTTGCATAAACCATTGATATTATTGGTATTGTGCTGTTACATATTTTTTGTTGTAGTACCCTGCTCCCTCTACATTTCTATTGAAGAAGCGGCCAACCCCGAAACATGTCCGACTGTCTACATTTATATATCTTCCCTGGACTAACATCCTAGGTAGAAGTGACCCCAGTCTAGTGGTGTAGCAGCCATTAAGAGGGATAATAATTTTAACCTTTTGTATACATACTTTGTTTGTCTGTGTGGTTCATTTAAAATATTTTGTTTTGTAAACTATATGAAATAAAGTTTTGTGATTTTTAACCTATTGTAAAATCAAATCATGGTACAGAGAAAATCCTGCTTCCCAATGTAATTTTGTGTTTTGATTTATGATATTATAGGATGTGGGTATCTATACACCCCCTTTTTTATCAACACCTCTCCCTCCTGAGCAACCTATTCTTATTAAATACTGTAGGTGTGGTGATCACTGCATTTGAATTCCATTAAGAACTACAAGTATGTTTTTCACAGTGGCAGATGGGCCAGAGCTCCGGGAATAAATGATGTGCTGTGTGGGTGGACCTCTGCCCAACTTCATTGATTTCAATAGTAAAGGCTGCTGCTGGGAAGCAGAACCCCTGTATTCTGGGACATTCTTGGAGTTTTGCTTGGCATACATGTTATATGTTGCACCCTAAACATGTAACATATTGCAAAAGGTGGAGTAAACCTTTACAATTTAGTTTATGGTTGTTCCTGCACAGAACCTGTGTACTCACATTGTGGGGTTGATTTGTCAAAGGCAAATAAGCTGTTCATTTTGCAAGAGAATTTACACTTAACAAGGAAATCTTTCTTTAGCTTAGTGAATGTGGGGAAAATTCACTTTGCAAGGAATACCCTATCACATAAATGGGGGAAAGGGTATTTTTTTTTGCACATAACTGGATAGTAAGGCCTCATACACACGGGTGTAATAGCAAAACGTCAGGACCGACATCAGGCAAAAATCATCATCAAAAATGCGATTTCGTCAGCGTTTTGCACCAGCGTTAATGCGCGTTAGTGAGCGTCAATGAGCATCGGCGTCAATAGGCGTTTTGTTTAAAAAAGCATTCCTCTGCTATTTTTTAACCTGAAAACGCAGACGCTAAAAAACGCCGGTTAACGCCACTAAGCATCAAAAATGCCATAACGCTACAGCCTTGGAACATGCTGGCCGTGGGTTCTGCTTTCAGCTCACTGACACCGACGCCATCTACAGCTCAAAAACGTCAGTGTTTCTATGGGGCCATTGAATAGCATGGAGAGCTGCAAAAAAGCTCAAAAACATGGCGTTAAAAAAACGTCCGTGTATATGAGGCCTTAAAATCAGCAGAGCTTCACCTCATTGACCACACTTTGGGGAATTTACTTACAAACTGAAAATTCCCTTACAAAGTGAACAGCCCATTTCCTTTATCCATTATCCTTTATTCAACCACATAAGTGTTAGTTCCATATACATATGGGAGATGAAAACAAACCTACATACAATATACTAGAGATAAAATGTCACATTAATGATATGTGCCTGAATATTTTTGAACCCATACTCTCATGCCAATATTCAGAAGCCATAATACAGTATTATTATATGTGTAGATTGGTGCTATGTTTTGTTGTTGTTGGAATCCTTTATTTATATTCTACAGTAGAAGGTACTTTATTTTTTGCATTCATGTCATTGTGAGCATGTCACTGGCTACTTTCTATTTAATCCATAATCTGCCACTAGCAAACATTTATCTTGCTCAAAACCTTCTTCAAAAAAGAGAGTGATTGCTTTTGATGCTCAACCTGAGTTAGTTAGTTTGATCCAACTGTGCCATAGAGTTTGCAAACCAGGCTCTGAACAAAAAGAGGAATTTGGCAAAGGTGAGAGTTCTTTGCATGATAACAAGAGGGAGAAAGACAGGGTGAAAAAGAGGATGAGAAGGAAGTGTTCAGGAAACAAGGAAAGGAAGGAAGAAAGGAAGGACAGGGGTGAGAAAGGTCACTATTTATGTTTTCATATATTTTACCAATGGAATGATTATAATCATACAAACACTGCAATTAACTGGCTAAAAATGATTTACTAACTGTACATTATTTAAGTGTTAAACAATTGACGTTTATGATGCATTGTAACCATAGGACTTATTAGATGTGCAGAAATATATAATTTTTTTATTTTTTGACTTTTATTATGAAAACATGTTTGAATCTCACAATCAAAAAAGTTTTAATGAGAAAAGTGCTAATAATACCTAGAAACAATGATGTTCCCCAAAATTTTGAAGAATAAAGCAATATAAGAGAACTGTAGCATGGACACACATAAAACTGAATAAGAAGAGTACACTTTACTTAGTCCGGTTGCAATTTAACAAACACATACAGTATACATGAACAGTATAAAAACTAAGCTGAATACTATTCAATTTAACCGAGAGTAGTACTTAAAACTCAGTGACATTTCCCAAAAAATGGTCATCAAAAAATTCCTCAGCTTTTCTCAGTAAACATTAGTGTTGGACAAATGCAAGTTTAAATAAAAAAAAGTCTTTTTACTGTTTTAACAAGAATTTTCAGTCTTTTACCACTGTGGACCCAGAAAAAAAACATAACTGGTCATTCCCGTGGGCATTTTTTTTACAGTTCTTTGAGAATAAAATTTTCAGCAATCAGTGTAACTGTAAATACTGTCTTGTTTGCTAGAACATGTGTATGATTGGAATCCACAATGAGTGCTATGTACATTAGGTAAACTTAAAAAGTTATATATGGGTTCCTTTGGCAAACATGAGATATTTGCTACAAATATAACATAAGCATGAAT
Organism: Glandirana rugosa; assembly: GCA_018402905.1. Taxonomy (NCBI): domain Eukaryota; kingdom Metazoa; phylum Chordata; class Amphibia; order Anura; family Ranidae; genus Glandirana; species Glandirana rugosa. Next base: position 1,281,690 of record BLSH010192371.1, on the reverse strand, counting down.
AATCGTAACAAACTGATGCTGTAACTTAAAGAAAAATTATATTGACTTTACATACAGGATGCTACGGCAATGAATTATAATGTCAGAGAGTTGGTATTGTTGAAAGAGGTATTAACTATTAACTGGAAAAAAAGTAGCAGGAGGATTCGGTACACAAAGAAATGTAATATTTTGGCAGAATATCTTGGTCATGTGAATATTCTTCACTAGTATGTATTTTAGCTACATAAGCTTCCCGTGTTGTTCTCCAGCTCAGGCAAAATGCGTAAACACAGAAAACACTAAAAGGTTTCAAAGGGAACAAAAGTGCCTTGCGCTTTTCTAAGTCTCTATACACTGTTCTCAGCAAAAATGATCAAAGAAATTAGCAATATTATCTGTGTTTTTAATCATCTTAATTTTCCCATACCATAGGAATGTAGTCCATCTGAGGTCAAGCACATGCTTCCAGGTTATTGTACTATAAGTGCTTCAGCTGTTGGTCTCTTGATGAGGAGTTTTTAATTTTTTTTTAAATGTTTTTACAATAGTGAGGTAACATGGCCTTGCTGACCACCCAGATACTAAGAAGATTGTAAATTGATCTCCAGTCAATGTGTGAGAATTCCCAAGATAAAGCCAATGACACGCAGATACTACTGCTTTTGCCTGTTTCTAGCTATATGGACCTAAAGGGATTCATTTTGGCTGTGTCTCCTATCAGGGGAGGTTTGTGGAGCCACCTGGATGTTTTTATTACACAGGTCTGGGCTTGTAAATTTGAGATGTAATATTAAAACTCTTTACTGCAGAATGGCCTCTGACATATGCATTGACTTTAGAGGGAAGTGCATCTTGCATTTGCTAAATCGCTTAAAAGAAACAATTTGCTTTTAAAGCAGTTTTTTTTTAATCAAACATAAACATCTATCAAGTTCAATTGGAATTTGCATTTAAAAATAAAATATTGTTGAATTGTATAAAATAATCATGCCAAAGATATCAGTTTTGTAGGGATCCCACATTTAGGAGCCTCACTAGACCTAGATAAAAGAAATAAAAACGTTTAGTAAGGTAGGTAAGTTTATCTACATTATTTCAGAGAGGGAACCTATCGGTTAGTTTATTGTTATTTTTGCCCTAAAAATTCACTGTGGAAAGGTAGAACATCATAGAAGCCCACTTGGGGCTCTGATCCTTAGGCTGTGCAAACATCTGTCATAACCTTCAAAATCATAGATTGAGTTCAGCTTTTTGGAATACCATGACCAGTAACTATTTAATAATTACAAGGCCTACAGTATGTGTGAAACTGGCATTGTTGATAACCTACAACAGCAATGGTTCTGTGCAAAGTGTGGTAACCCATAGCAAACTATTAAAATGTATTGTTTAGTTACTGGAGCACCATAAACAGTGATTTGATGCGGGGTACTATACTTTGCACAAATCGATTGCCCTGTTTTACTAAACAAACATTATTTAGCAAATAATCATGTATAAACCTTCTTGTGTCTTGAATTAAATTTCAATAGAGATATAATTCCCTATAATACTGACAATAGAAAAACTAAGGCTTCATATCAAGTGTTGGGACAAACACTTAGAATATAAGTAAAATTCACTGAGTGCTGCTGTAAATAGGAGAGAAAGTCATCCTGTTGTCATAGTATTCACTGTAAATTATGAAATAACACTAAAAACATATTGTGGTCCCTCCGGTTACATGTGCAATACTTATGCAGAATCCAGGAACAGACACGTTAATTGTTCCATAATATGATAGGGGTAAGGGAATTGTCATCATACATCTTAAATATATTATCACCCTGTTTAATAGTCAGGCATCGCTGGAGTGTGGTATTGGCTCTGAACACTGTTTAAATATTTTACTTTTTTTCTGTTATATTATAGTTTAGCTTTTATTTGCTAGAGGACCATGAAATATGGCTTATACCTCATCAGAATGTTTTCTGCATATAAGTGATATGTGCAAAATTGGCAGTTCTACCATAAAACATTTTGCAAAACTCCATTAATACTTGTTTTATTTGGCAAGTATGCCATTTATATGACCAGACCTGTTAGGCCAAAACATTTAAAGATAACGACATTACTTTAGCTCCTTCAGTACAGGAGACTGTATAATTTTGCCACAAGGATGCTGATCTCAGCACTGAAGAGTTAAAATAAGGATATCATTACACACACTGTAGTGTTTGGATGGGGAAAAAGTGCATGGCTGCTTTTATACAAATAGTACAAAATGCTAAAAAACAAAAAAAAAAACAAAAAAAAACCTCAATGGTCTGATAGTGCTGTAAGCATGCAACACCAGGATAATACTACATCTAGCAGGTAGTTAAAAACCGGTTGTGTTTTGGTGTCTGTGTTGCAAAAATGTGCATTAAAGCTAAAATAAAGTAACAGACCGAGACAGCAACCCTTCTTCCTGCAAACAGCTTGGTGTAACTGCAACAAGAAACCAAGAGTACACAACCATCAATACAATATTGTCTGCCCAAAAGGACTCCATATATACAGGTGAATCTGCCATGCTTAGTGTTCTCAAAATATACCTAACAGTGTGTTCTTGTGAATTCAAACAAAACAACTGTTCATAATCTTTTCTTGCGAGCAATAGTCACTGGAATATTAAGACACTATCTTTGGAGATAACCAAGTACTTCATTCCATTAAAAAAATCTGTATAAGTGACCATGTTTGGATTTTTTTTCTTTTTTGTTCAATTGTCCTCTGGAGGGCAGTTTCACCTTTAAGTGAACATAAAAAGCACCTAGTGTTTCATAGTTTTCTTTTTCTCTTTTTGTTAAAAAGAATATATATCTAGATTTATATATAGAGATATATAACATACATATACATTTTCTTTATATATGTACGTATATATAAATATGGAGCAGTTCAGTCATGTTGTCTGTGAAACCTGGAGTTTACAGTGTCCATATAGAAGCTATTCCACACAAGAGAAAGGAATGTTTTTATGGAGATTAGGGTTTTGACTGTGCCGATTTCGGCTGCGTACAGAGGAGAACATCATGTTGCACCCTTGGACTTTGCATTTGTGCATTTCCCGCAAGTGCACTGTCTTATAATGAACTCGTAGAGTCCCTTTGTTGCTGTACATTTTATGGCAGATGTTGCACATTATTCCCCCATTGCTCACAGCAAAGCTGTTGTATAAGGAAGATTCTGAAATATCATTGCCTGGTCCCATGAGAGAGGCAGAAGCATAATTTTTTTGAGAGGACTCCTCAATGTCACTGGCACCATCAGTGTCATCCAGGAGTATACCCTCATCACTGCCCACATCAGACTCCCTAGAGGAATGGACACTGCTGCTGGACTGGACACTGGAGGTCGTGCTCAAATCTAAGACCATGTAATCATCTGAAAAGCTTCGGCCATATCCATTGATGTGGGAATCCTCTGTACCGACTGGCGAATTGGTGTCCTCTCTAACATCCAGGACCAAGGGATGTTGACCACCATAGATCTTTGCCAAGAACTCATCTCGTAGTGTGGGCTGAGAGGAGTCCAGCCCCATCTCATCCAGTTCTTTGGTCAACAGTTTGCGGTGGAGGTTAATATTGGCACTGTGTCTGAAATAATGAAAAAAATATATATATATATAAAAACAATGTATATATATACAATTATATATTTAGATGTAATAAGCAGTCTACCATTTTACATGGATATTCATTTTAATTCATATTAACATAACATATAAGTATACTTTAAAAATAACTGCAAGGAATATGTCATGCATTTCACACAAAATGCACATGCAAGAATAAAAAGCAATTAAAGACCACGTACGACTCTGCTAACAAAAACTGTTTATCTATGTATAAAGTTAAGAAGAAAATAATGTAAATGTATAGGGTGCTGTAGGCATAAATAGATTGATAAAATAAATTGTAAAAATGTATATTGTTTTTGTTCTGCTCGTTATAACATGCATTGTTGTACACTTAGGTGGGTTTTAATACGTTTTCTACCTATTTTTTTTTTAAATAACAAATAATGTATACTTACCAGCTCTGTGCAATGGTTTTGCACAGAGCAGGCCCAATTCTCTTCTTATCAGGTCCCCTGCCAGTGCTCCTGGCTCCTCCTCCCTGTTGAGTGCACCTCAGAGCAAGCTGCTTGCTATGGGAGCACTTGCACAGGCTCAACCCCGAATCACACTCTGTGGCCCTGCCCCCTGCCCTCTGCTCACTGGCTGTGACTGACAGCAGCAGAAGCCAATGGCTTCCATTGCTGCCTCTCTGTCTGCTGAGGAGAGAGCTGAGGGAGCCATTGTTCTCAGGCAAGGTTTTTTACCCTAATGCAGAGAATACATTAAGGTAAAAAACTTCTGCCTTTAGAACCACTTTAAACACTTGCCGAACTTGGCTTGACGGTGGCAACTTGGCTCGATATCGCAAACTGCCGTCACCTGACGGTGGCTGTGAGATCGCGGAGGCTCGCTTGCACGCTCACTGTGTTACGGGGAGCCAGGGAGCAGGTAGGGCGGACTCTATGTCCTCTGGCTTCCCATGATCCCTCCCCCACAATGACAGAATGGGGACCGCTAATGTAAACAAGCAGATCCCCATTCTGTCAGGGGGGAAGGAATGTGATCATAGGCTCTCCTCCCCCACTCAGCCCAGCCCCCACACAGTTAGTAACACATCCCAGGGAACACAGTTAACCCCTAGAGCGCCCCTTAGTGTTAACCCCTTCTCTGTCAGTGACATTTATACAGTAATCAGTGCATTTTCATAGCACAGATCGCTGTATAAATGCCAATGGTCCCAAAAAAGTGTCAAAATTGTCCAACATGTCCGCCGCAATGTCGCAGTCCCGCTAAAAATCACAGATTGCTGCCATTACTAGTAAAAAATTAATAAAAGAAATAAAAACTCCATAAATGAATTCTCATTTCGTAGTTCGTAAAAGCGGTAACGTTTGCGCAAACCAAACAATAGACACCAATTGCGATTTTTTTTTAACCAAAATTATGAGGAAGAATATATAACGGCCAAAACCAATGAATACATTTGTTTTTTAGCAAAAGGTAAGAAATATTGTTTTTTTTTTGCAAAATTGTCACTCTTTTTTTGTTTATAGCGGTGATCAGAAATGGCGCAGAGGTGATCAAATACCACCAAAAGAAAGCTCTATTTGTGGGAAAAAAGGATATACTGTGACAGGGTGTACCTGTATACTACCTAGTATGTGATCTGACACTACGTGGTCTGGGGTATGCATGCATGCCGTCGGAGACCTGCTACCACTGTGATTATATACAGCGGGATCCTAGTGGCGTGTACCGCAGACTTGGTGTTCGCCAGTACCGGCCAATTACACAGGCAGAATGACAATCTACCTATGTAAACAAGGAAGATTGTCATTCTTTCAGAAGGGAAGGTATTGATCCTGTGTTTCTGAAAAGCAGGAACAAGGATCTTTGCCTTCCCAGAGTCAAAGCACCTCCCCACAGTGATTAAGCACAACCTTGGCACACAGTTAACTCTTTGATTGCCCCTGATGTTAATCACTTCCCAGCCAATGTCATTAATGGAGTGACAGTGCATATTTTTTTAGCACTGACCACTGTATTAGTGTCTCGGGTCCCCAAAAAGTGTCAAAAGTGTCAGTTAGGTGTCTGATTTGTTCGCCACAATATCGCTATTGCCGCCATTACTAGTAAAGAAAAAAAATCCCATGGTTTGTAGACACTATAACTTTTGCGCAAACCAATCAATACACGCTTATTGGGATTTTTTTTACTAAAAATATGTAGCAGAATATATATTGGCCTAAACTGATGAAGAAATTCATTTTTTTTACATTTTTTTATTGAGTACGTTTTATAGCAGAAAGTAAAAAAGATTGTTTTTTTTTTCAAAATTGCCCGTCTTTTTTTGTTTATAGCACAAAAAATGAAAACAGCAGAGGTGATCAAATACCACCAAAAGAAAGCTCTATTTGTTGGGGAAAAGGCCAAACATTTTATTTGGATACAACGTCACACAATTGTCAGTTAAAGTAATGCAGTCCTGTATCACAAAAAATGGCCTGGTCATGAAGGGGGGTAAACTTTCAATTAGCTAATGAGGATAATAACAACAAAGACAGTTTTGGACAAGTGCCAATGTACATGATTATACTTCAGTACCTGCACTAAATATTCAATTGCAGAGCATTTAATATGTCTCAGTCCTGATGGAACTACAGCCATACCACACTCACACACTATAGCATTTAACTCACTTCTCCCTAAATACTGGCTTGCTTTTTCGTACAATAGATGTGTGTTTTATATATCTTTCAATAACTTTATGATGGTCTCTAATACTTTATATAAATCTTCAAAAATAAACAGAAAGAGGAGGTCCAAGCAGATTGTAGGTCAAGGTAATCAAATATGTAGGATGTAACCACAAAATGCTGAATCCCCTACTCCTTTTTTCTGCAGGGCTTTGTTGTATTAAATCTATGTTATAATACTGCTGTTTTGCTTTGAACAATGATACAAAATAATAACTACAGACATTAGAAAGGGATTGGCCATTAGGAAATTTACTGACGTTTAAAAGATTATTCCTCTGCTTGATGCTCACATAACCTGATATCTCCAAGAAAGAATAGTCAAATGGTAAATACTACCAATCAGCCTAACAGATATTTCCTGCCGTGGTAGTAAGACGGCAAAATCTGCTTCAATACTAACAGTCAAACAGTCTTCTGAAACTGATGAAAATAGTAGTCTCAGCCAACAAGCATCCCCAGTCTATGGATACCTTTAGAAGTTAATCATTGTGTAAAACTGCACAGAGGAACAGATGCATGCAGAAGCCTAGCAATTTGAGATCCGTACATTGCAGAAAAACTAGCTTCTTATTGCTTTAGTCACAGCAGTGAAACTTAAAGATCCCTACAATTTAATTAGAAAGTGTAGACTACTTCAATTTCTGTCAAGCTTAACTGAATGCAGAACTACGCAGAGAGACTCTGTGCTGCAATGTCCCTTACTCTCTGTCAGCACTAGCACAGAGTCCGTTAATATAATTACATTGACTTTTATTCAATTAAGTGCCATCTCTTGCTTAAAGGGAAGCCGAAGGAGAAAAAAGACAGCTTTGTCAATTGATTCAGGTGTAACACAATAATAAAAATGAACTCATGGCAGTGCATTAGCTGTGCACCTCATAACTTTGTAACAAGAGTTCATTCATAGAAGTCGATTTCCATTATGCCACCTCAGTTGAAAAATAATTGATTCTGCAGCCCCTGTCACTCTTTAATCTATTGCACTTTTGCTTAATAACCTAGCACATTACTGTATGCACAAAATAATGACCCATAAAGCTGATGACAAACTTGTTTTATTTTCTCAATTTCCCTATGCAAGCATGTTGTCCATGTCCTATAAGGTTTAGGGTGAATTCTGTTAATACTGGCTATTATTGTATTATTATTATTGGTGTTATTACTATAATTATTATATACTAATATGTTTGAAGGCTGTCATGTAGGCCAGTACTTCTCAACTTTATTATTCACTTTAATTAATATAATGTTATAAATGTTGGTCACATGCCCTTAATTACATGTTTATTTGTCGTAATAATATTAATAACCTGTACAGTACCTATCTATGGATATCTTTTAATGATGTACACATAGCTGTAGCCTTACAGGTTTTTAAATTATTAAACTTCCTATAAAACTTAAACACCAGCTGCAAAATAATTTACTATAAAGGTGGCATGCATTTTTTTACTGTACAACCCATGTTTTGTTTTTTTTAGATCAGTATCTTGGACATTCTGAGTATAACACCCTGAGTATAAAAATGTAACCAAGGATATCCTACCTACCTGCTCATTTTGCTGTTAAGTTACAAGGATTTTGGTTTATAAGCCTAATCAAAAAAAAATGTGCTTTATATCTGGAGGGTGAGCATTGCCATTCAGTTCACCCAAGTAAAGCCCCACGTTCTATTGGTAAGCTCCACCCTGCTGTAAGCATTTAGGTTGTATAAGAGTTTGGTGTAGTTTTTGCTAATGTTCTGTGGTGGGGATTAACAATTGAGCCTGTCATATGTAGCTGTTGCACATGAAACTGACTTGAACTGGCATGCTATTGGAATGGTAAAGAGAAGGGTCTCAAACAGGACACTTTCAAAACACTATGAAACCTCTTCTCTAAAAGATTTTTTTTTACTAAATATCAGACCATTTTTTTTTAACTTTTAGGCCTCATACACATGGACGTTTCTTAAAAAATAAACAAAACATCGGGCCCAACGTCAAGGAAAAAAAAACGGTGTTTTTCGACGTTATGCATCGGCGTTAGTGAGCGTTAGTGAGTGTCGGCGTCAATAGGCGGTTTTTAAAAAAAATCATCCCTCTGCTATTTTTCAACCTAAAAACGTTGGTGTCAAAAAACGCCGGTTAATGCCGGTACAATATTAGTTGGCGTTTGTTGGCGTTAGTTGGCGTTTCTTGGCGTTTTGCGGCGTCGGCGTCAAAAAACGCCAAAACGTTACAGCCTCAGAATGTGATGGCTGTGGGTTCTACTTTCAGCTCACTAACGCCAACGCCATCTACAGCTCAAAAACGCACACTTTTTTTTGGGGGCATTGACTAACATGGAGAGCTGCAAAAAATGCCAGAAAACGCCCGTATGTATGAGGCCTTACTATCTGAAACTTCAGATTAATATTGTAATGTGGGTTTCTAAAAGACCCAGTGTCCGTATTATTGCATGTATGCATGTAGGTACACTGAAAATATTTAGAATACGGCTCTTTGGATAATGGTCTAAAAATGGTATTTGAATTGCAAAATATAAAATAACAGTTCTAAGTCATTTTTCTAATTTGTAAAAAAAGTTAACTTCTCTAATAGTAAGAATCTTGTGAGGATAATGAAGTCTGATGAATCCCAAACTAAATGGAGTGAATATGGGAGTTGTACTGGACATGGTGCCCGCTAAAATTTCTCCATAATTCACAATTTAATGATAAAATGTTTATGTCTGCGTTAGGCATTACAGTCCAGCTTCAGACACATTGGCACAAAGCAGGTCAGTCAGAAAGGACTGCAGAATCATTCAATTATAACAATTAGGTTTGTTGTAAAATTGCCATGTCATAGTCTGGTAGAGCAGTTTACAGCATATTCATCCTGGTCTGGGTTTTTTTTACTATCAAAGCCCAGCTACGGTTCATATTCCATATTTTTTTAAGTGGTGGATATACATTCATAAAAAGTGATTACTGATGTATGAAAGATGCCAAAAAGGTACAAATCATACCTATGCTACTGTGTTTATCAGGCAAATGGGACACATTAGACTTTCTAAGTGAAACACGCATAAGAGCTATATCATATTATGTATCTATCAAATCATAATTTCATGCTGTTCAATTATATGTTGATATAGTCATATTGTAAAACAGGGGTCAAGTCACAGATAGGGAGATTTTTGAAGCAGTTTGAATACAGCTATCACTTTCTCATCATGTCTCCTCTGCATCTTCACAGGAAAATTACTGCTACTTGGAATATCCTTGTTTAACCATCCCCATGCTATGTATGATTGATAAAAGACACTACTCTATTGCTCTATGGCTCTATGGTAAATGCTCTAATACTGTTTAAACTTGTCTATTTTTTTGTTGATTGATCCTTACCTCCTTTTGCATTTAGTGATCAAAGAATCAGCTATCTTTTATGATGTTGGCCTGTGTCTGTGACTGGTCTGGTTTTTGACAACTTCCCCTTGACTTCAAGTGTCTCTTATTTGTAATTGATTCATTGAGAAATGCTTCCCTGTCCAATCTCTCTATAAGTTTTGATCAGTTTATGAGAAAAGCCACAGACAGGGGTCAAGCTGCAGATAGGGAGTTTATTATTTTTTTTAACAAATGTTTTGTGTACATTTTTAAACACAGCAGTTTAACTAAAGCAGTTAGAAGATACAACATAAAGAACTGTACTCCACTCCAAAAAGACTGCAAGTAAAACCAACATTTTGTAAATCATTTCTTCTTATGTCTGATTCCCACTTTATTTTCCCTCTAATATACTCCCATTACTCTTCTTTCTCACATTAAAGTTCCTCTGTCCTCAAATTCTCCTTACATTGCCCCTCCTCTCCACCCCACACCTTATATATATCACTCTCACTCCTACCCTCTCCCTATTACTGCACTTGTCACTTCCTGCAAATACTGAACCCACATGCTGACCTAAACATCTGGACATTGAGGTATGTGCTCTCATATATATCCCACTCCCATCTTACTTTTGTCACCCTCCTTCTGTTCCTAATTTTTAGGGGCATTACCCCTAACTTTCCCTAATTCTGGCCCTCCACTCTCTAACTGTAACCCTACATCTGGCACCCTTCCTCTTCTGGCAAAAGTCGCAATCCACTCCACTGCTTCCAAAACCCAGCCCCACATCTCGTGTGCCCTCTGGAATGCCTGCTCTGAAGAAGAGGACGTGTTCCCCAAAATGCGTCAGCCTTCCAACTGTGGTTGCATGATCAGATGACATTGCCTTACTGCTGAAGTTGTTTTCTAACACGCCTGTTCTATTTTTATGTTTGTGAGTATGCTTTTGTCTTTTGGAATCAATTAATATTTATGGTGGTAATGGACTAGGCATTTGCACCCTCCTGTGTGTTTTTTGCAAGCTCACATCTCTCCCATTCCTTTAACATACTCACCATTACTGAAGCCTGGCTTCTGACTCTGTTTCTTCTGTTGCCCTCTCCCATGGTGGCCTCTCCTGGACTTACTCACCCAGAGCCAGTGGACGGAAAAGTAGATGGAGTTGGATTCCTTCTATCCCCACTGAGCACCTTTCAAGTCCTTTCTATCCCTTCCTCTCTATCCTTCTCCTACACCTCTCCTCTTTTGAGACCTACTGTATTCATCTGTTTATCCAATTTCTCTGAGGATTGCAGTGATCTATAGAGTTCAGCGAACCCGGACTGTAAAGTTTGGGTCCGTGCCGAACTTTGGGGTGTCCGGGACCCGGACCCGAACACGGACTTTTCAAAAAAAAGTCCGGGTTCGGGTCCGGGGTTCTGGTAATTTTAATAAAAGTTCTGAAAATTGCTGTAAAAAAGTCCTGGAAGGTCCTAGAGGTCTGCAAAAGGATGGAAAATGGGGGTAAGGGTGGGACAAGTGCCCTACAAAGAAATTGGGACAGGGAAATAACTAAAAGCATTTTTAAAAAAATATCAAAAATGGGGGTGGATTTGGACCATCTTCAAACTGTGTCTGAAAAGTATTAATTAACGGTAGAAGCCATATCACTGTTCTAAAATCATCTTCAAACTGTGTCAAAAAAGTATAAATAAGCAGGGAGAACCCATATCACTGTTCTGCAAACATCTGGAAACTGTTTAGAACACTTTACCTAAAACCGGGAGGAACCATGTACCTGTTCTGCAAACATCTGGACACTGTTTAGAACACTTTACCTAAAACCGGGTGGAACCATATACCTGTTCTGCAAACTGTTTAGAACACTTTACCTAAAACCGGGAAGAACCATATACCTGTTCTGCAAACATCTGGACACTGTTTAGAACACTTTACCTAAAACCGGGTGGAACCATATACCTGTTCTGCAAACATCTGGACACTGTTTAGAACACTGATTTGTCACAGGTCTACAAACGTCTTGTCCATATACCAA
>BLSH010192371.1:1242407-1269966 GCA_018402905.1 Glandirana rugosa | reverse complement strand
ATTCAATACATCTCCTTATCATGTTGTATATTTCAATCAATCTGATCAAAGCTTAGACAATCTAAGGACTCGCTTCCCACCCTACATGACAGCTGGGGCAGAAAATTGGTCATTGTGAAAAAGAAAAATCTTTAAAATGAACCTGCGCTTTGCTTATGTAGGACAAATGAACAGAAGCACCTAACTGCCTGCCACCGCTTGCTGCTTAAAACACATCTTTCCTTCACTTCCCCACTAAAGTGATTGATTTTGCCTTTTCAATTGCTCCTTTCTATCTTCTACAGTACCTGGTTGATCCTGCCTGGTCCTGACTTCCCCTCTGTGAGCTGACCACGTTTATCATGGCTGTTGAGTTATGAAAGCGTAGTCAGTTTACATTCCTCCATCATCCCAGCTCTCCTCTGTATGTCTTTGCATCTTGCCCTCCTCCCCCTCCCTCTCCTGGTCAGTTCCGTGGTCAGTAGTGAGAACACAATCTCCTCCCCTCCCCACCCCTAAATGCCTTTGTTCGCATCGCTGATGTGCAGTCATGTGACCGGCCGACTATAGTCCGTACATCAGGGAGGGAGAGTGGCGGGCGGTTACGTGACCCCACATCTGCGATATGAAAAAAGGTATTTAGCAGCTGAATTTAAATATGGCGGGAATTAATAATTGGCCTCAAACCATTGAAAGCACATATATGGTCAAAATGTAATGTATTCATCTCCACATTGTGCTTTAAAGGCTTAGTTCACCTTTACCAAAATACTGCCTATGCAGATAAGGGACAGATGAAAACAAACTGTGCAGCTTTGACCAAAGTTGAACAATACTCTTGCAATAGGTATAGACCATATTACGTACCTCATGATGCCTGCCTGGAGAACTCCTAGGACATTACTAAGGGACACTAAGCTATTATTGTTCACATCCACCATTGCAGGAGTGAGCTCTCAAATTCTAATCTCAGAGCTACTGCATCAGGGAAGAGAAAGAGAATGTGAGGGGTTTTGAATCATAGATAGAGCTTCCTCCTGGGATGGTGAAGGTGAGCAGTAAGGCCTGTTTCACAGAGCAGTGTGAACAGCAAGCTTTGACAAAGCATTTGCAACATTTTTAAAGTACTATTCAGCTTCAATTTGTAAATGTTGAACACAGATCCTGATGGGAGTGTTGATTGCCACTTTAAACAACCTGCTAGCAGGTTTCAAAACTTCTTGACAGCCTGCTGAACCCCCGCTGGCAGCTTTCCAAAGTGGCAATCAGCCCTCCCATTAGGATCTGTGTTCAACATTTACAAATTGGAGCTGAATAGTACCTCAAAAATGCTAGAAATGCTTTGTCAAAGCTTGCTGTGCACACTGCTCTTATACAAGCTGAAGCCCCTGTAAAACAGGTCTGTGTTCATCATTTACAAACTGGACCTGAATGGTGCTTTAAAGACTTCAACAAAGCTTGCTGAAAGCTCTGCAAATACTTTGTTAAACCTTGCTGTTCACACTGCTCTTAAACTGAAGCCTGTGTGAAACAGGCTTTACACTAGGCATCTAGAGTTGAGCGAACACGGACTGTAAAGTTTGGGTCCGTGCCGAACTTTGGGGTGTCCGGGACCCGGACCCGAACCCGGACTTTTCAAAAAAAGTCCGGGTTCGGGTCCAGGGTTCTGGTAATTTTAATAAAAGTTCTGAAAATTGCTGTAAAAAAAGTCCTGGAAGGTCCTAGAGGTCTGCAAAAGGATGGAAAATGGGGGTAAGGGTGGGACAAGTGCCCTACAAAGAAATTGGGACAGGGAAATAACTAAAAGCATTTTTTTAAAAATATCAAAAATGGAGGTGGATTTGGACCATCTTCAAACTGTGTCTGAAAAGTATTAATTAATGGTAGAAGCCATATCACTGTTCTAAAATCATCTTCAAACTGTGTCAAAAAAGTCTAAATAAGAAGGGAGAACCCATATCACTGTTCTGCAAACATCTGGAAACTGTTTAGAACACTTTACCTAAAACCGGGAGGAACCATATCCCTGTTCTGCAAACATCTGGAAACTGTTTAGAACACTTTACCTGAAACCGGGAGGAACCATATCCCTGTTCTGCAAACATCTGGAAACTGTTTAGAACACTTTACCTAAAATCGGGAGGAACCATATCCAGGTTCTGCAAACATCTGGAAACTGTTTAGAACACTTTACCTAAAACCGGGAGGAACCATATACCTGTTCTGCAAACATCTGGACACTGTTTAGAACACTTTACCTAAAATCGGGTGGAACCATATCCCTGTTTTGCAAACATCTGGAAACTGTTTAGAACACTTTACCTAAAACCGGGAGGAACCATATACCTGTTCTGCAAACATCTGGACACTGTTTAGAACACTTTACCTAAAACCGGGTGCAACCATATACCTGTTCTGCAAACATCTGGAAACTGTGTATGTGAAACTATAGCAGAGCGAACCCATATCCCTGTTCTTCTCTTATAATACCATCTCTATGCTGATAAAACTCAAATCTATCTTTCAACTCCCCGCCTCACTCCTTTAATCTTCTCTCGCATTACTAACTTACTAACTGGCATATAAACATAGATGATACACCGCTTCCTCAAACTAAATCTTTCTAAAACCAAGCTTGTAATATCCCCCCTCAATCTGTTCCCTCCTTTCTGACTTTTCCATAAAAATCTGTGATATAATTAGCAGTCCCTCCCCTTATGCAATGGTACTATGTGTAATCCTAGACGCTGACCTGTTCTTTCAATCCCAAATCCAATCATTGTCAAAAGCTTGTAGACTTCATCCCCGTAGCAGCTCTGAGCTTCCCCCTTTTTAACTAATGATTAAGCTACTCCACACCCTTGTTATCTCTCCTCTTGACTGTTGCAGCTCCCTCCTCTTAGGCCTACCTCTACTCAGGCCTCTACTCTCCCCTTCAGTCTATCATGAATGCTGCAGACTCATTTACCTTACCGACTGTTCCATGTTTGCCACACCACTCTGCCAATCCCTCCGCTGGCTTACGATTGCTCAGGAAATAACATTCAAAATACTAACAACAACATACACAATTCTGCCCCAAGCTCTCTTGCCTCCTTGTCCCATGCTTGCTTCTAGGGCTTCTCCAGAGCCTCTCCCACCCTCTGAGACTCTATACCTTAATCTGTCTGGCTATGTCCTAATCTAGCCACATTTAGCTAATCTCTTCAGGGAAGCCTATCCCACCTCCACCTAACAACTGAATTTTTTATTCTTCCATTAGCTCATCCCTCACAGTTATTACCCTTTGTACCACTTGCCCCACCCTATTAGATTGTAAGCTCTTATGTGCAGGGCCCTCTTACTGGCCTTGTATTTTATTGTATTATAAGTGTACTTTCTCCCTGTATATTGTAAAGCACTGAACAATATGTTGGCACTATATAAGTCCTGTATAATAAGAATAATAAAAATAATAAAACTTTGTTTTCCAGACATATAAATACAGCTATAATAAATGGTATTAAGTGGGTATACACTGGAGTTTAATAAAACAATTCTATGCCCCTTCAGCACACCTCTCAGACACTTTGATTGGTTGTGGTATTTCTGTAAATGTCCTCTTCAGGGACACGAAAAGATGGCTGCAACTCTGTATCACTTGCTTTGCATCTCTGTATCTCTCGCTTGCTTCGGAACTATACATGAATTCTAGGAGTACTTTATGAGAGCCAGTGAGTCCGATACATTACGTTAGACTTACTCTGCGTGGAACCAAAGACCAGGTAAACTTTTCTATGTACTTTTCACTTCAAATTCCATTTATTTTACTATTGCTAATAGTTTATTTTTTGTAATATGGCTACCGCGCACGCGCGAGAGTGTGTGTGTATGTGAGGTTTAACTGTCAAGTTAACCTGCTCCAGTGATGCTCACTGTCAGTCTACTGACACTTAGATTGTTGTCCCATGAGCTGGAAAATCTCTGTGCAGGGTAAGGCCAAGATTGAAGTATGTCACTAGCCCTAATTGCAAATTCTTCTGGTGATCCAGGCGCAATGCTAGGAACAAAACTAGGTCACTAAAACTAGAGCCTATGGAGTGCCATTAAATCTTATTATGATGTTTTGCAGGAAATTGTCTACATTGAACCATCAGAAGGAATGTGAAATTGTTGCTCCCAAACGTAGCAAAACACATATAAGAAGGGGAATCTAATTGGTAATGTTGTTGAAAGATGCTGTAGCAGATGGAGGAGTAGAACTCTGCTCTGTTCCTATAGTTAACATTTTCACCAGGATTCCAATTTTCCAGTACAATAAAACTAAAATCAATATATTTTACAACTGTGGAACACGTAAAATCACAACTGAGCGAGAAAATAAAATGTATCTATTACAATAGAATACATAATAGAATTAAACAATCTTCTATTTGTGCTATAAATGCATTCTTGATACTACAAGAAATACAGAGTTAGTTATATATATATATGGTGTTTTTGCATTCCAACAAGCTGCTGCTAACATCTATGACTAGCATTCAATTAACAGTTAATAAAAATGGGAAAAAACACTGTTGTTCTATATTCGCCTGATGAAGCATTAACCTCTGATTAATCAGATTGCACTCTTTCTAATCTAGGTATTGTCATAAAACCAATAACAATCTATTCAATTTTTTCCAAAGAAAGTAAGCCAAATAAGAGATATAGAGCCATCGGTATTTGCCTATAACATATCAGTTATATTGTACAGAAATTGTGAAGTAAAAACGTTCAATCAATATTCCCCAGGAAACAGTTTTCATTGCTTCCATGTCATGTTATGTATAAAATGTTAATAGAAACGTTTAATCTATTGCACCTACATAGAACTACTACACTTACATAATCTGCCTTCATGTTTTTTGTGACTGACCTTCTAATATTACTTGCTTCAGGCTAAGTTGCCCCTTGAAACAAATAAAATCCCTTCCTTGACAACTCTTGATGAAGTTCTGCGTTCTTTAAAATGCTTTCTGACTAACTTTCTCAGCTGAGTGCAAAATTAGCCAACAAGTAACTGAAATAACAAACTGCAAAAATGTTGCAAACTAGAATGTTTCAAGTCAGCTTACTTTGGTAGTTCCAAACCCTCAGCCCTCTAGTGGCTGTCAGACTGTTGCCGTTGTATGGTCATATATCAAAGCAAGGATCTAAAGGGCTTGAAAATCTTAAATGTTTTTTTTTTCTTTTTTAACAATGTCTATACTTAAATTGTAGCTCACTTTCTAGTTACCTGGACAAAATATTTTTTAGCTTGTAAAATACACATTATTGAAAAATGGGTGCTAGTTTGTGATACAACAAACAGCAACAAACACGTCTGCAGACTAAAAATATCTGCAACAAGGTGGTTATTTCTACTAGCAAAAACCCCACAAAAAAGTAACAGTAAGAAAAGCAGCTGGCTAAAATTATTATTTAGTTCAAAGAAGATTGCTATGCCTTACTAAATGGTATATAAAGTCAATGTATGATTTCACATCATATGGAAGCAGCATAGTCAGTGCTCAATCACTGTCTAAATGTAATGAAAAAGCAGAGTTTCTGGAAGGGGGTCATGACAGTTACCCAGGGCTTAAAACCATATGTATGCTTCTATTTGCATATCACAATTGCCACAATGTGTGTGTCAGTGATATTTATTGTAGCTTCATTCTATTTCACATTTGAAGATCAACTAAGCAACTCCAGGATATTTAATTTTACATTTTGAAATTGTGCTAACAAACCTAAACCTTGAAAGTCATCATAATCAGATCCAAAATGTGGTGCAGTAGTAATTAAAAGCAAATCAATGGTTTGTTTTAGATAAATCGCTGGCTTAGTATAAACACTAATTGTATGACCTTACTATGAGAGCGATATACAGTGCACAAATCCATGTCTCAAGGGTCTGAGGCTTATGTGAAGAAAGTGTAGCATGACAGGAAGAAACAGAAGCATCAAGGTCCTTAAAATGGCTTTAAAGCCTGAGGACATGTCATAAAACTTAATGCAATCAGCACGGAAGAATGTAACATTATAGAACTGGATTGACAGTATCAGAATTCTAGCATAACAGAGAAAGTGTTAATGAGTTAGTCAATAATGATTAATCAATTCAATTCTTTGCCTTTTTAAATATATTGCAATGCAGTAGTTGTCTACCACTTTGTTTTAATAATTACTACAATACACAAGTCTATAATTTACTAGTTTTCTATATTTTTTTCTTGTTACATGAAAATCTGACACCAGTGTGGCTGGTTTATGTCATATGGAATAAAAAATGACCAGCAACAGCAACCAGTCAAGTCTCTCTTTTTTTCAAAGTTGGGAAATACAATCAACTTTTTTTGTTCTAATTTTAATACGTCGGCCAAGAAACTGTATAATTTTCTACTTTTGTAATTGTGATCACATTTATAAGATTCCTGTCAGCATAAAAAAATCTACGTTTTTGTACCTCTCCAAAGGTCCTCTAGGCGTTCAAATGTTTCCTGACAGTCAAGTTCCCTACTCTTGAAATTCTTTCACATTAGTTCATGTTAACAGTGCACTGAAGTCAATTTTGGAATTAAAGTGTACCTTTAGACATTTAGGACTCATAAATGGACTTCTACATATAGGTTGCTGCAAGCATCCCTGGTTATTTCAAAGGGCGCTCATTGCTCATTAATATGCATGTAGCATTTACATCTAAAAAAAAGTACTTGGCTCCATCCCTCCCACGCCTCAGTACTGGCCTCCAAATGCAACAAACAGTCAAATGCAAGAGGAAGGCAGGGTCAAGCAAGGACTTAACAGATCAAGTCTTTATTTTTTATACTAGAATATCCTGATTCTTTGGGCTCCATGAGCACTCTAGATATCCAGATACCTGCAGCCACTTTTAATGCCCCCTGGAATCTTTATTATTTTTAAATTCCCTTGGGTTTATGGCAAAGTGAATTAATTCCTACAAAACTTATTTTAATGTCATACCAGATGACCTGCTTTGTTAGGCATGTTATGCTCAAGGTTCAGATCTTTTAGTAAGATCACCCAAATACTTTTAGTGGTGAGTAGTGCCTTGGCTATAAGTGTCCTAGATTTATGCTGATAAAAAGGGGACCCCTAACAAGTGTACAACTTAGCTATAGCAAAACCAAAAAGTCACAAAAATAATAATGTATAGAATATCTGAAATAAAGGGCACAAACAATTAACTTAGGAATGAATGTTATAAGAAGTTATATTTACCCAGTTACATTTCTAATTTTCCCATTGCCCCAATTGCTCCTTCATCCTCTGGGTGCAATCCGGATGGTCTGCATTAAAACAAACAGAAACAAACCACACCCATAACTCTGGAAACATGTCCTTGCTTCTTGAAAATATGAACATTGTGGGAAGATTAAAGGCCTAAATGCATTGAAGGGTGCTGGAGAGGGAGGCATTTTTGTACTAAGGCTTTTAACGCCAAACTGATTTAATTTTTTTGTATAGTTTCTTTTTTTGGCAAAATGATTGTAAGTTTTTAACATATGTCACTGTTCATTTAAGTCCTGTTGTCCTTTCACTGCCAGATCTTACACTCTTCAAAGCAAGTAGGCCAAAATAATGTTGACAAACATTCTATTATACAGCATGGTGTATGTAAACGTTTGATTTACATATATATATATTATGCGACTGAATAAATACATCTTCACTTTGATTTTACATTTAAATGACTTAAGTTAAACACCACTAAGCTGCAATATTTTAGGCGAAATTCAATTAAAATGGTCAAAAAGGCTGATTGTTTGGTAACAGTATTATTATCCCAGCTTAAAATAAGGCCAGCACCTGACTCTGTTGCTTTAAAAAGACAATTACTCTATTTAATATAATGTATATAAAACAGTGGAAACTATTGTTCAAATATATTAGCATGTGGTTAGATTTTAACAGATTGCAGGACTGGTGCACTTTCAATTATGTGTCACAGAACCTGTCATGTATTATTATGTATCAGACTTGTAAGTCTGTGAAATACAATAACCTTTGGATACTCCTTTAAGAATGAAAAATTTAGGGCAAAAACCTGTAGCAAGCCCTTTTTTAGTGAAATATTTGACAAGTCTTTTTTCTGTAGCTTATTATTATGAATATGTTTACTGAACTGGCAGCCAAATTGAAATGCAGTCAACAAAACGTATCTCTTAGACTGCCTTGGGTACTCTGAAAGTTGGGGCCCTCATTCTGCAAATGCCAGCGTGCAATTCTAAGGTCTAAGCGCTTGCCCATTTTCTGACACCTCCCTCAATGCAAGATCTAGATTCCTAGATCTGCTGAGTTTCAACTTTGTAGCTCACAGTTGCAATCTGCATGAACCCTAGGTTTTCAGACTCCCAAGACACTCTAGAAGACAGTGATGTGCAGACACCTCCAGAAATGTTACTATATGTACACTGTAAGCAGAGCTAGCCTATTCAATAGAGCAGAAAACAATGTGAAAATGTGAACCTTTGCACATATGCCTGGCTTTAGTAACATGAATGGTTTCAATGCGCTATTGCACTTTAGCACTTAGTGCTTCCATCCATTCACTGTTTATTGAAAAAGCCAGAGCATGTACATTACCCCAAGATAAAAAAAATTAAGCTGAAAATGTTCATGGTAAGGAAAAAACTGTAAAAAAAATAAGGTAGTCTTTTCTTCATGGGTGCATGTGTGTTACTCATTAGGTAACATGCAGTCTATGTCAATTATCTGAGCAACAATGTATTGTAAATACAATGTATATAAACTTATTCGTTTAGCAACATATTGTAATAAGGCTTTCCCTCAGTTTTAACTTAAATGGTTAATCCTATTTAATTTATGATGTGAGAAAGCAGAACATACTTGTTAAGCTCCTTCGATGCCTGAGGTGTACCCAAAGCATTTTTGTTCAATGAGTTGATAAAAGCAGCCATTAGAGTTTAAGGAACATTTGGGGCTATATAACCCTGAGGAAAATCAATTCAGGGTTTTACTGTTTGCCTTCTTAAAAGCACAAGTTTAAGTAACAGCACAGAGAATGTAATGTAAGCATTAAACAGAGGGGTGAGAAGGCAGGGAGACAGTCACTTAAATCTCTTTCAGTATGAAGCAAATCAGTCAGTCTGGTCACGGAGGCGGCTCCCTCATCACTCAAATTATACACTTGAAGATAAGCTCCCACCAAGCTCTACTGGGGTTTGACTAATTTACTGCACAGATACTGCATGTCTGCTGTAATAACAGGTAGGATGCATTGGGGTTGGCCATTTATCTGAATTAGACTTCTTTGCTCAATTCACAATGAATTATGCTTCCTACTCTGCTACTCCTTTTTTCATGAGCCCTTTTATCCCTCCTGGGATCCTCTGATGTGGCAGGCAAACAAAATTGGCAGCCTTGTCTAGTCAACAAGGAGGAATCTCAGGAGAAAGTATTAAACTTTGCAACGGAAGCATTGTGCTGTATTAATGTGAATGCCCCAGGAATGTTAATCACTGTCTGGCATCCCATGCTGTCATGTGAGGAATATAAACCCCAAAATGTGTTTTTTTTTTTTTTAACACTACGCTGAGTGTTGGGGGGGGTGACTACTTTGCGGTGGTATTAAAGGGCCAGATTGCATACCAGTCATTAATATTCATGAAGTGCAAATAACCCATGAGTTAGTGATGTCTCTTCTTTAACTGATCAAGTAAAGATTATCTGCTTAAAGTGATTTTTATATGTCCTTTTTGTTTCCTACTGGTATAAAAGGATACACATATCCCTAATTCTAAAACAAAAAAATAATTCTAAATAAAAAATTGAAATTGACCTTATTTCTTTATCTTAAGCCCCTTCTCTCCTTCCTTATATGATGTTAACACATCTACAGCATATATACTTTTATAGAATAACCCAAAACTCAGCCAATTAATGCAAAAGGCAATAATGATGTGCAAAGTGCAGGACATCATGACCTAAACAGATATTGAGTTTACGGTGGCAACCCCTTGGTAATACATTTCTCATTTTCTCCTATTGCTAGCAGTGAAACAAAACAGCCATGCATATTATGGTGGTGCTCCCCATTCTAAGTACTGCCTCAAATCTAGGTAAAGAAATACCCAGTATCCCACAGCAACCAATCAGGTTTCATTTTACGAAGAACAGATTAGTAGCATGTGAATTTTGATTGGGTGCATTTTGCTTCAATGAATAAAATTGATTGTCAGCCAAATGCAGGATTTTATACACCATATCTACTCACTGTCTCCTTTCTTTTGTTCAGGTTTGACATAAAATATCAGTATTAATCATTGCCTTTCTTAAGCAGGTCCTTGCAGTTTAATTTGGTTAGCTTGGGATATTACAAAATTATTACAAAATTGTTGAAAAAAATATTACAATACTTAAAATGAAATGTAATGGTATTAATTGTTTGTCAATAACATATTCTAAAAACTGCAAAGAATAAGTGTACCCTATCTAGTCCTATAGGTAAAAAGTTATTACAGGATTGTAACATATTCATGGATCATAAATAACGAAAAATAGGGTTGTAGACATAAGTAGAGTTGAGAGGACAACTGGATGTTCGGGTTCAGTGAGTTCGGCCGAACTTCGTGGAAAAGTTCAGGTTCGGTACTGAACTTGACCCTGAACTGTACCCCGGACCCCGAACCCCATTGAAGTCAATGGGGACCGGAACTTTTCGGCACAAAAATGGCTGTAAAAAAGTCCTGGAAAGTGCTAGAGGGCTGCAAAAGGAAGTAAAATGGAGGTAAGAGTAGGACAAGTGCCATACAAAAAAATGGGGATAGGGAAAATAACTTAAAATCAAATAAAAATAAAAAATAATCTGTCCCTTACAGCAACAGCAGGAACCTGACCCTATAGAACAAGGAGACAATTTTAGAACAATAATCAGTCCCTTACAGGAGCAGCAGGAACCTCTCCCTATAGAACTAGGAGACGATTTTAGAACAATAATCTGTCCCTTACAGCACCAGCAGGAACCTCTCCCTATAGAACTAGGAGATGATTATAGAACAATAATCTGTCCCTTACAGCAACAGCAGGAACCTGACCCTATAGAACTAGGAGATGATTTTAGAACAATAATCTGTCCCTCAAAGCAGTAGACTCTATCTAGTCCAATATCAGATCATTCTGTAATGCAGGATAAGATGTTATTAGATCTGCAATCTGTCCCTAATAGCAGGAGTAGTAAACTCGACCAATCCAGAATCAGATCATTCTGTAATGCAGGATGAGATCTGCAATCTGTCCCTCAAAGCAGTAGTAGTAGTAATCTCTACCAAGTCCAGAATCAGATCATTCTGTAATGCAGGATGAGATGTTATTATATCTGCAATCTGTCCCTCACAGCGCCGGCAGCATCCTCTCCCTACACTAGCCTGAGAGCATGTGACATGCAGCACTACGTGACTCCAGCTCATATAGAGGCTGGGTCACATGATGCACTGGCCAATCACAGCCATGCCATTAGTAGGCATGGCTGTGATGGCTTCTAAGGGCAAACCAGTGAAACGCTTGTTGATAAAATACCCGAACCCGAACGCAAACCCAAACTTTTTTTGTCCGGGTTTGGGTCCGGGTCACAGACACCCCAAAGTTCGGTACGGACCCGAACTTTACAGTTATAGTATATAAGTATATAAAATTGAACAACTGCAATATGCAAATAATTGCAAATAATTGCATAACTGAAAAAAATTCAATCTGCAGCTAGCTTTTATTTTCTATACCTGGAAATATCTTAAAGTGTCTTTACCTTAGAAGTTTCATCTTTGGATTAGAAACTACACAGGTGCAATGTTTCTTATTACAACAGAGGCATTTACCATGTAATTATAATAAATGCACTTACCACCACTTAACAATAAATTTAAAAATGTCAGCAAGTACATATTCTAATTTAGTATCTATAGAACAAAAGCAGGCATGGATCTGCAATAAAGCTAAAAAGTATCTTTTTTTTTTTCTTTCAAAGATGGTCAATTGTTAGAAACTGAACATTAAATTAGGCATGAATATCTCTGAAACATTTTTTTGCCCATATCCTAAAACTAAATCAGATAGTGAGCACTGACAACCTTATTACTAGAGGAGGGTGCTTAGACATGCATGTTTGATCCCACTGTTCTCTGGCCAGACCCTCTTTAGATCTGTCAGCTAGGGCTATCCGATTGTACTACAGACATAAAAGGGTTGCTGGATTCTGCAAAAAATGCCCATATTGAGAGATGTTTATCTTATGCCTACAGCCAGTTTTTAGCTTACACAGGACAGCAATAGAAATGGACTGCTCTACTGTAACTGTTCCTGGTACATGTTTTATCCAAGTAATATTTGAATGTGGTGAAACTAAATAGCTTTTTCCAATGTTTATGGGTATTACATACACATTGAGAAATGGCATAACAATAATACATTGCTTTAACCACTTGCCTACTGGGCACTTTTACCCCCTTCCTAACCAGGCCAATTTTCATCTTTCAATGCTGTTGCACTTTGAATGACAATTGGGCACTAATTGGCAGCACTGGTAGGCATTGTTGAGACTGCACTGATAATTAGGACACTGATACACAAGCCAGTTATCAGCTCTCTTTTTCTCTCCTCACGCTGTCAGCATGAGGGAAAAAAGCCAATAACCAGCTTGTGTTTTCTTCCATGATCAGCTGTCATTGGACACAGCTGATCTCATGGTAAAGGGCCGCTGTGATTGGCCCACCCCCCGATCTGTGATCAGCTGAGTTCAAAGGACTCAGTGATCACAGAGTCCGCCGCCCGGCAAATTAAGCCTGCGCTGTAGCCGTCTTTCGACTATAGCACAGGTGGGAAGAGGTTAATAAGCGTTTTTTATGATATTTGATATTTACTATATTTAGAGGGTATTTGGCATTGTAACGGTTAACTAGATAGAGGTCGGAGGAAAGTACATAGATTTATAGCAACATGCATTTATAATAAGGAGCTTTGGAGAATAAATTAAATGGGGAGCGAATCGGCATAGATTAACATGGCATGGAGGGTAGCCATGGAAATGCATAAACAAGACATGGCTTAAATACCAGAAATACGTGAATCCTCTGATGAAGCCATGTGATAGCAGCGTAATGCATAACAGGGGGAGCCAGTGTAGTAGCTTCATACTCAAGAAGTCAGGCGGAAGGGAGCTCCACTCAACACTAATATCTGGTACACACTGCTATTTTTTTTTCATTCAACCTGGTGGGTTGAACAAAAGAAACCTGACAGCTCAGGTCGAAGCCACCGTACTTACGATCTGACGTTAGTACAGTGATCTCCCCTGCTGAGCTATTGTGTTCTGACAGGGGGGCGGCCCCCTCCACCAGAACACTCTGATCAGCGCTCTCCACCATTGGCTGAGAGTGCTGATCGGGAGTCGTCGGCTGCTGGTATTCCAAATGGCCAGCTTCTGTCAGACCAGGTGTCTTACACACGGGCTGAATGTCGGCCAGTTTTTATTGAACCGGCCGATGTTGCCTGACATTCAACCCACGTGTACAGGGTTTAACATCCAATGGAGCATACTCAAGTATTTAAGGAGACAGTATTAAACATGTATTTGCTGATGTTTCCTTTGAATACGGAGTATAGCCTCTATTTACATTAAATGAAATAGTGCAAGCCATATTCCTGTAGTGCACCGGTCTAGTGCACACCATCATGTGAGTGTGTTCTAGTTATTTGTAAAAAAATATATGGGACTAAGCATTCAACCAAGAAGGTATTTGCATATAAGAATATACTCTTCTCCCCAGGGTGCCTATACTTGAAAGGGTCCAGAAAACCAGTCCATCCTGTCCTATAATTGTAAAACAAAATTTAAAATGAGAGGTGGTTTGCAACACAAGGCTGTGAATATTTTTCCATCATATTTCATATCAATGCAACAATATAAGTCAGAATTGGTATCATGGCCCTACCTGGATTTGATTCTGAGATTCTATGGTTGATTTACTGAAGGAAAATAGACTCTTCACTTTCTAAAAGGCATTGTACTTTTTAGGGGAAATACCCCAGAGTTTAATGAATTAGGTGAAGCTCTTCTGACTTCCATCATCCAATCATGTGCAAGCAAAAATGTTTTTTCGTTTTCTATCCAAACGATTGGCTATTCATTGCGAAGTGAAATTTCACCACATTCACTAAGCTCTGCAGAAATTTCCCTTGCAAATGAATAGCTTGTGAATAGTGAATAGCTTGTTTGCCTTTAGTAAATCAACACCTCTGTGTTCAGGTAGTGTTGGACATTTTGCTGTGACCAACAGCCTCAGTTGATATCATCCTACTTGGCTTGTTTGCCTTCATTAGGGCATTCTTCCTTAATGAGCCTGAACACCTGTTCTTCATTAACTAGACACCACGTCTACTATAAAACCAGGAAATTGCTAGAATATTCTGTTAGCAAAGTCAGCTTCTTAAGACTTGATCTCTAAGTTGCAAAGTTTCCATTTTTCCTGAGTAACTGTTTTCTGACTTTCTGCTACCTGTGTCTTCGGTCCTGACCACAACTTTTGTTATGGCTAAAGTTTGACCCTTGATTTAGTAACATGATTGGTAGTCTGAACTAATCTAAAAAAATCCCAGTTAGTCTTAAGATTTACTGATATGGCAGTTTAGTTGGCAGCATGTATCTCTCTGTTTTTGACCACAAGCTCTCTATGGAATGTTTCTCCTTGCTTAACTGCCACACCTAGTAATCACCAGTGAAGCAAATCTGAGACCTCAACCTAGGAACTACAATTTAGTTAAGCTTATAACTTCAGGTGATGGTTTCTGTTGAACGACAGCTGTTCACTAATGCACTCTATTGGTCCCTTTGCTTACCTCTGGTCGGTGGTGTATTTAGGTTTTGTGCTGCCCTAGGCCTAACTAAAGTCATGCACCCCCTAATTTAAATATGAGCCACCCCTTTTTGTCAAAGCCACACTCCTTCCTGTTTAAGACCCACCCTGAAATTTTCCAGTGGGGACACTAGTTCTGAGGGCCTTGGGGGTGGGGGGGGCAATGGATTCCCTTAAGAGATTTAAGAGATTTCCTCACACTTTCTGTTTGGCTATGGGGCAGCACAACAAATCCTTGGTTGGGGTCCGCCGCCTGGGCCCCATGGGGCACCCGAGTCCCCTACATATGTTTGGGCTGTCCCTCCCTGATGGCGGCCCTGCCGATATTATCATACCGGCAGCAAGTGCAACCGCTTTATGGGAGTGCCAGTCCAGTTTGTCTACTCCAGTCTGCCCCATAAGACTGGCACTACACTAAAAGTGAAGTGTAAGCCGGCAGGGACTCTTTTCGTTCTGCCCCCCTGCAAAGTGCCTCCCTAGGCCTGGGCCTTGTTGGCCTAGGCCAAGATGCAGCGTTGCCTCTGGTAAGACATGGAACCCTGCTTGGCTTGACTTGGCTTGATTCTTTTCCCTGCCCCTCACACTGTTTTGGAGTTCAAGTACCATGGTTTCTAAAAACAATAGCATACTTCTAACAATTAGGCTTGGTGGGGATCTGCATAAAAATTACTGCACATATTTTGATTATAGGGCAGTTTTTAAACCTGGACCTGCCTACATTCTAAGTCAACATGTCTTCCACATGTTAAGTATTTGTGATGGAATAGTGGATGACTAGCAAAAATAGGCAGTGCCTGTTTAAATCAAGCAAATATGTTTAGCTACTTCAGTTGTACTGTACCCAAGGATACAATGGTTGGATACAACTTGCATATTGCCTATGAAGGAATGTAAAGGTTTTCCTCTCATTTTCTGTCCAAGTGAAAACAGTGCTATCCCACCAAGGTGACACACAGCATAAAAAAAAAGCTGGAGTTACACTTTAAGCTTACCCTCAATTATCATGTTTATTGAGTACATTCCACTTGTAACCAAAAAAAAAAAAATGTTAGTTTTTCAATGAAGTTTAAACACCACTGGATAATAGTTGAGTATTAAGTATTTCCCAGAGAGACTTGGAACTAATTGCTCAAATTTAATTGGCCATCAGGTTTCAGCCTCAATATGTGAACTTTGATTCATGGTGAAGCAGGGTTGCAATAGTCTACTAGGGAAATTATAATGGTCAAGAGGAGGCTGGCTAAGGGCAACTTTGGTCAAATGGATGTGTTGGCGGCCCTTATATTTGGGGAATTATGATTAATGGCACTAATAATGCAGATGATTACTGATATGTGCATCTCCTGTAGTTTATCATATTGCACTGTCTGCCTACGTCTACAATAAACATGCTATCATTTACCTCTTTATTGAAGTCACTGCTCCTCCGATAGGAACGCTTTCTAATTACTTGGTAATGTTTTATGCCTTAAACATTGTGCAGCTCTGGACCTTGCCAACTGCTCAGTGTCTTTCTGTTGATTAATGGCACTGCGTTTAATCAAAATTTAGAACCATGCTCAAGCATCTCTCTCGTGTAGAGACTGCAGACTGCCAAAGCACTTAGTGAAAGAAACGTGGCTGCAAACAACTGCAACGGCGTATTTGAATCCAAAGCCACGGGGTGCCATTAACCCTTATTCTGGCTGCAGAACAGTGAAAATAAAATTAAGATTAATTATATTTATACAGCTTGAGTAGTACTTACTTTTAGCTACAAAAGATATTTAAAGAGTGGACCTAATTTGTCAAAAGTTTGCTTTATTATATATACTTTTTAATAAAATCAGTTATAGACCATGATCTTTTTTACAGATGGTCGTAGCATGGGCATAGGAGCTTAACTAAATAATTTGTTGACCTAGTGAGTTAAACTTATAATTTATTCCCTTTAACATAAATACATAGTCATGATACACTATATAAACATACACAGGTGTCACAAAAGGTCTTATGTTGCAGCTTTTACAGCAGGTATAGCAGATCTTATTCTCATTTGAGTTATGAGGGATGGAAAATACTTTCTGTATTATGAAATACAGGTACATATTCCATTCTTGTCAATTGCCTCCTTGTTTCCTTTTTTCTTGCCTTAAAATCGTAGGGGGATCTAAAGTTGGCCACAGACCCAAAAGTGCAGCCAGAAATGCAGGTAGTATCTGACAATTTTTAGGCATATTTCCTGGCCAGAAATTCACTAAAGATAATTGATCACATTAGTCAGGTGTTCATATTTAGACATATGAAATAGGGTAGGGGAAGCACACTGCAGAAACAGAAACTGCAAAAGGTTACCTAGCTTGTCTGAATGCTATTCCTGATAACCCTCTTCCATTGGTGTCTAAGGCTGGGTTCACACTGCAGCGATCTCAGAGATCGCATATTATTTTGCACCGCACTGCATTGTGAACCATATGCGATCTCTGTGCAATGCAAAATCAGCCATAGAGATTGTATGGCTGAATTTGCATCGCAATCGGAGCAAACTCGCACAGGACCCTTTTTTTCCGTAGGGTCAGAATCGGATCGCATGGTGGTTTACATCATGTGATCCGATTTCTGTGCGAGTTTGCAGTTCACAGTGTGATATGCGTACTGATTTGGGAGTGTCATTAACATTGTATTGACACTCCCCAGAGTTTGCATATGGCAGTGTGAACTGCTGTTCAGAGACATGCGATGCGGGAACCCGCAGTGAATTTGCAGGGTTCCCGCATCACTGCAGTGTGAACCGAGGCTCAAGGTGCATATTCTAAACATTAGATCATGACAGAGAAACTTTTATCTAATGTGTACAGTTATCTTAGACTACCCATCGAAATTACATAGTGGTTGAAGTTCCACTTGACCATCTGTAGAACTATTGCAAAGTTATCTTTTTTTGGGATAGTGGACATGTTTATACAATAAACAGATGCCTCTTGTGCCATCCTTAACTATAGTGAAAGCCAAATAAAACCAATATTGAATGACCGATTCTTGGCCAGGTGAAGGTGTGTCTGTTTCCATACTGGTCAAAGACATGCATTTATTTCCTGATCTTACCATAATCAGCTTTCACCCACACTTAGGAAGGTTTTTAACTAATGAATATGTTAGACCCTCTTTAGCAGTAATAAGCCCATGTCCTGGGCACTGCTACTTTAAGGTGGAAAAGGAAGGGGATTGACAACTAGAGTACTGGTCTTTTTTATTAAAAAGTTTCTGCCAACATCCCGAGCAGGATTGTAGAAAATTATTACCCCAATTGGGACTTTTAAGGCAGAATGTGAAAAACAGTAAAGATGTATAACAACATTTTAAAAAAGTATATAAAATGTAATTAGAATTGATAAAAGAAGGTTAACCACATGGTCTAAACTACATGACATCATACAATCCATCGCATGAGGACATCAAAGATGCATATACTTAGAGCAGCCTAAAGCTTTGCTCAATTAGAAAATCATGTCGGCCCAGATATAGCGAAGGGCCAAAATTGTTGTGGATGTTCACCGAGCAACCCTATGCATTTCAGAAATGTATGTTCCTTCCTTCTTCAGGGAAAGAGATGGGTGCATATGTATACAATCATCATAAGTATAAAAGAAATATATGCATCAATGGCATGATCCAAGCACATCAAGACCAAACAAGGTGGCGCCAGGTCTCCAGGTCTCCACACATACAAGGACCTTACATAAATAGGGGATGTATGTATATTACCCACAAAAACTGGGGATTTTGTTCACCAGGTCATCAGACATGTGTCTGGGAGACTGCTACTTTAAGGTGAACCGGAAGCCAGACTATAAACAGTCAAGTATAATATTCTCAAAGTAAGTCTCAAGTCAACTAATATTTTGGGCTTTCCCAGTCCATCATCCCTTAATAAGAATAGAGTCTGATGGTGTCCCCTGGATTTACTGGAGTCTGTAGTGCCTTAAGCCACTTCCTCCAAAGCCAGTTGGGCTTTATGGCCAGCACTGACTAGCAATGAGGAGGAGGGTTATCAGCAATGAAAATGCTAATAGCACTTAGCATGCATAAAGATACAGCCCTGTGTAGCTGGTGAGGGTGACTATGCTGCAGTGAATTTACTGCAGGTCAAACAGCATTGTCCCCCTCCCGGTGTAATTTCCATCTACTGGCAGATTTATCAGATGTTTATTTCAAGAAGAAACAATCTTCAGTAAATTTGAATTGTACTATTATATGTGTATATTTAAGAGGATTAATAGGCCTTTTCTTTTTAATTTTGGTGTATAGTTCTACCTAAAGAAGTCCCTCACCGACCTCTATAATGGGATACACTGTGCAGCAATTCATTCTCAAAGTCCACAGCAAAGGCACTGACATTCAAATTCATCTTTCAGCAGTTCAACTCACCGTTCTTCACCACACAGTAGTGACTTTACAGCCTTCCATCCTTCTAGTCTCTAAAGCAAAGCTAGAGCTGGTGCCCAAGAACAGGTAAAGTGAGCTGAGCTGCTAAAAGAGTGACTTGAATGATTTCAATGCTTTGAATTATAAATGAATATATTACTCCACAGAGCTTATTTTCTGTTTGATATTAATATTTAACGTTAAAGAAAACTATAACTCTTAAAACATGTTCCCTCACCCCTCCTCTTACCTATCATATCTAACCAGTATAGAAAAAATTTGTGTATCTATTTTTAATCTACTTCAATCCAGTCACGTGACCCCACAACCCTGTGAATTCCGTGAGCAGTGCGGTCATGCATAGGCTCCCATTCCAAGCCATTTTTGGAGCTCCTCTCTTTCCCTTGCAGTAGCCGCTAACTGACACATGAAAGACGGAGCTGCAGGATCATGTGACTGGACCAGAGGGGACTAGATATAATACACACTTTATTTATACAAATTAGGCAGTACAGATGGGGGGGCAGGGGCATTTTTAAGGATATTCTTAAAGTATATCTAAAGCCAGTATTTTTTTTACTCTTGAATAGAAAAGGGAGTGTTTAAGGACCCATTATTTTATCCCTTTATCTGGTAGACACAGCAGGTTATGAGAGGAAATCTTTCTGAAGTAAGAGGAATGTCCTCTTAACCTGGTACATACTATTCTTTTTTTTTTTATTGCAACCTAGCTGGTTGCACAAATAAAACTGTCAGCTACGTGCGGAGCCACTATACTTATCATGCAAGGTTAATTCAGCGATCTCCCCTGCTGAGCTCTTGTGTTCTGACAGGGGGGCGCCCCCTCCGCCAGAACACTCTGATCAGTACTCTCTGCCATAAGCTGAGAGCACTGATAGCGAGTCAGTCCGATGCTGGCCTTTAAGCATGCACGTCTGACAGAGGAATGACTGACACACACAGACAGAATGTCTGCCATTTTCTTTTGAACTGAGAAATGTCTCCCGACATTCTTCCCATGTGTATGGGGCTTTACACAGTTGTCACAAGAACAGGTGTCCCAACTGGAAGATTTGCACTTTATTCATATTCTAGTAACAACTCAAAATTTTGGATTTTCAGTTCTGTTAAAGTAATACTAAAGGCTTGTTTTTTTTGTTTTAAAATGTAAACATGTCATTCATACAAACATGTCAATGTTTTTGCATAGAGCAGCCCCGATCCTCCACTTCTTGGGTCCCCCACCAGCACTCCTGGCTCCACCCCTCTGCCAAGTACCACCATAGCAAGCCGCTTGCTATGGGGGCACTTGTGTGTGCTCACTCCGAAGCCCTGCTCGGCCCCCCGCTCCCTCCTCACTGGCTCTGATTGATAGCAGCAAAAGCCAATGAGGAGTGAGAGAACCAAGAGGCCCTCAGTTCTCGTGCACATCAGTGGATTGAGATCACCTCAGGTATCTATGCATGGGTACAATAGAATGCAATAAAGTTCAAAAACCATCTGCCTTTAGAACCACTTTAAGAGTGGCCACCAGGACAAATATAGAGTGAACCTTCCTAGCTGGGACAAAGACAGCAATTCGAAACAATAAAAAAGTACTGAAAAATAAAAACTCAGAAGCTTGAAAGGTATTCCTGCTCATTGTTAATGGCCAGTCATGTGGGGACGAAGTGCTTTTCACATGATTGGCTAATTTATTAAATGAAGATTATACATCCTGTATAATAATAATAATAACTCCACCTTTAGCATTTCACTTAGGGGTGTACTCACTTTTGTTGCCAGCGGTTTAGACATTAATGGCTGTGTGATGAGTTATTTTGAGGGGACAGCAAATTTACACTGTTATACAAGCTGTACACTCACTACTTTACATTGTAGCAAAGTGTAATTTCTTCAGTGTTGTCACATGAAAAGATATAATACAGTATTAACAAAAATGTGAGGGGTGTACTCACTTTTGTGAGATACTGTATATACGACAAAGTCTGTTCCTTCCCTTTAATATAAACTGTTTCTATCTTTATGAACAGCTGCATATTAGTTCCTTACACTTATATGTGATGTGATCCCTGTTAAGTATTGCAGCAAAGTACTTTGAGTACTATCCCTAGCTCTTAATCATTGTGGACAACATATTGTTTACAACTTGGCAAGGATTACTTGTAAAATAAATATGGCTTCATTTGTCACATAGCCAGTCACCAATAGAATTATCTGCAAATTTGTACATGATGATCGGCGAGGCAGGCAAGTGTGCTGTTTCCCCGAAATGAAGCCCTACCCCGAAAATAAGACCTAGCATTATTTTCGGGGATGGCTGTAATATAAGCCCTACCCCGAAAATAAGCCCTAGTTAAAGTTGTCATAAAAACCTGTAATCTGTTTGGTAAAAAGATGATATAATGTGCAGTGTGTCGCCTTTTGTAACTTTATTGTGGAAGATACCTTTTTTACAGCGCTGATGGGCGCTCACATGAACCACCAGAGATCTTCTTCTCTCCTCCCGGCTGACGTCAAAGGCCCCTCCCTCTGCAGTGCTCAAAGCGGGGAAGAATATCTCCGGCGGGTCAAGTGAGCACCCAACGGCACTGTAAATAAGGTATTTTCCACAATAAAGTTACAAAAGGAGACACTGCACATTATATAATCTTTTTACAAAGAGGATTGCATAATTTTACAATGACTTTAACCAAGGTTTATTTTTGGGATTACAGAATGTCATAATGCTGACTCCTGAGCTGACAGGGGGAGAGGGGGAGAGAAGGCAGGTAATACAGTAACTTTTTAAAAAACATTTTATTGTTTTATTCCAGTTTTTTTTAAATATAGAGAGGGGTAAATGACACAGCACAAGCACTGTGCTGTCCATCATGCTTTAAGTCTAGGTACACACGTATGCATTTTTTTTACCGCGTTTTGCAGTTTGCAGAAACGCACTACAGTCCATTTAACATGGTTTCCTATGGATGTAGTTCACATCTGTGCATTTTGCGGTGTTACATTTTTGTAAAGGGCTGGGGACTTTTTTCTCACTGCAGTTTGCGTTTTGCATGCAGTAGACTTCAATGGAGCTGCACAAGAAACGCAAGTGTTGTTTTTTTACCGTGATTTTGCCACAATTTGCGCATTGCTTTTTTAAATCTGCCTAGCAACAACCCCCCCAAAAAAACCCATAAAAAATGCAAAACGCAAATTGCGGCAAAATCACAGTAAAATAACACGGTAAAATCATGAGTTACAACCACTTTAACCTCCCTGGCAGTATGATTATTTCAGAGTTTTGGTGCTGAAAGCGGTACCATTATTTTGCATGAAAATTTGGCGTTTTATATTGTAGGCCTGTAATTCTTAGGAATAACTCACTTAAATCTGTCCAAACAAGAGTCTAGTAGACATCCCGGGTATGAAAATTTTGAAAAATGAAATCATAAATTATAATATAATAAATAACTAAAAATAATCATCAAAAATAATAACATAATAGTAATAAAATGTATTCAATAATGTAATTAAACCAAAAACACTGAAATTTGCTCAGTTGCAGAATTTTCGCTGTCGTCACTTTCAGTTTCTGATGATAAATTTCCCAAAAAATCAGTATCACTCAATTCTGCAAATGATTTTTATTTACTATCGGTGTTTTCTAGCTGATCAAAAACCACTTTTGACGCAAAGGGACACTTTTTGGTTGCTATGGACAAATGACATAAATAATATAAAAGTGCATGCAGGGCACTGGGCAAACCACTAGGGACAAAGGGGATGTGAAATGTTTTCATACAGTAATGTAATCTATAAGATTACAGTGTACTTTATGTGTGCTGTGTGTATTTAACTTTTCTAATTTCCCACCGGTCTCCGTCCCCGTGCGACGCGATGCTCTCAGGGAACGGAGCCAGGCACACAGAGTCATCTGGCGGTGGACACAGCCCGCAGACACGGCGGGGGACATTGCTGGATCCAGGGGACAAGGTGAGTAACGCTGCCTGGATCCAGCAATGCAATCCCGAGTGTGGCTCGGGGTTACCGCTAATGGTACTGAAATTCAACCCCGAGCCACACTTGGGAATACCGCCAGGGAGGTTAAGATAATCATGGGGACGTGACTGTATTTGAATAAATGTATATTATTGTACATACCGTAAATAAATAAGACACACCCTGAAAATAAGCCCTAGTGTGTTTTTTGTAGCCAAAATTAATATAAGACCCGGTTTTATTTTCGGGGAAACGCGGGTAATAACAGGAATATTTCATTTAAAAAAATACCTTCAATTAAACTTTACAAAAATAACACAACATGGGCACATTATAGTTTCCCTTTAAAGGTGGAATACATTTCTGACATTTAAATACTGTATGCATATAAATGGAGAAAATAGACAATGATAAAAAATGTTTTATGTGTTTTTTCATGTCGATGCATTTAGTATGTTAAAATGTCCTATTTGGGCATTTTATATCTAATCACTCGTCCTATTTTAGCATTTCAAAATGATATAAAAAGAATGATTTGTCAGGACAAATACGCACATTTTTTTTTTAATGTGGATTTTTACGACCCTGTCATGCGACTATTCACTGTTGAAGTTAAGTGTTTTTTTAATACCATTACTGAACTGCTGAAATGGATGCTAATATAGCTTGGAGTGCTAATGTCAAGTTGTTGCAATAAAAAAGACAGACTTCAGAATGAAATAGTACCAAGAAAAAATAGGGCATATGTGCCTAATCTGTGCCTTCCATGTTGAACCACTGTATCCCTGGCCTATTTGGAAAGGTTTTCTGGGGACAACATCAAACAAAAATAAAATGCTATTATTTGTTAAATAACAGGAAACAATAAACTAAATTCTGGATCAAATCAACCAGACTTGATAGCCAGTATACAATATTGATTGTTGTATTGATTTTGAAAAAATGCAGGCTGGTTGTATTTGGTGACACTTTTTGACTGTCTAAAGTAAAAGGTCTTCAGAGAAAAATCAATATTGTACATTATCTTTCAACCTAATAGAAGAAAAAGTATACTCTAATGACAACACTAATGACTTAAGAGATATTTTTTGACATTTTAAAGGGATTTTGTGATGTCCCTTCTTACCAGCCGATAACCTCTGCTGAAAATTCTTGTCCGCATATCATTTTCAGTCCAAGCAACGAATTAGTGTCACTTTGAATAGGGGATATGAGCCACTTCTCAGGTATAAAGACAGTCCCTTCACAAATTGTATGACAATTTCTCTGGTTGTCTTTTTTTTTTCATCATAGGGATTAGGACAGAAACATTGTACTTAATTTCTGTAGATGCATTCTTCACTGTTATAGCATGTAAATTGTTCCATATTTACTGAAAGCCTAAAATGTAGTGATTCCAGCAATATGTCTAAAATGCCTCAAAGAACTCACAGAAAACAGCATTAATGAATCCAACCAGTCTCATAACTATGTTGGTGGTCCATTTCTGTACTTGCTTATTACCTGGGTCAGTCTCAGATTTCTTGGCTTCTTGTGGAATATTGTAGAACAAGGTCCCACAATCACATAGTTATTTCTACACATTGGCAGATACGGGTAACATTATGTTGTCAAAGCCACAGCAGTATCAAGAAAAAACATTGTCATGTTATAAAATGAATGTCATCATACCAGAACAATGTAATGTTCTAAGGCTGATGCTATCCACTATCATGATGTGCTGATAGTAGTGCTACCAGTCAGTGATTCTATGTCACCAGTGACAAATGGATAATTTTAATATAATGATGTCATGCTACAGAGGTAGGACGGGTGAGTTGGATTTTGGGGAACCCCACTGTCCCGTGCAAAAATTCCTTGCACCTTCAAATATCTCAGAATACACTCCAAACGAACCAAAGTCAAATGGACAAGCCTATCACCACTGGACGCCATACTAAAATCCTACGACCAACCAACCATAAGAAAATTTGGAATATCACATGTCTACAAACTCCTCACCAATACTGAATGGCATACAAAAACACTGACCATGTCTTACTGGAAACAAAAGCTCCAATGTAACTATGACCCCCAGCAGTGGTATCAATCACTACATGCGCCTCTAAAACTGGACATGGATGTATGGCCTAAAACAACACACACGATTACTACACATATACGCATAGCTGCCCATTTAACCTTGGCAAGAAATTGGAAATCTAATCTTCCCCCATTCAGCTATGAACTCATAGCCACCTTGAACAACCACTTTCTCCTGGAACAAATGTTTACAAAAGCAAACCTACAAACCGCAGTTTTTCAGAAGCACTGGGACCTTTGGATCAAGCATCCTACAGCAATACACCTCATTTAAGCCCAACCTTCGAGGTTGAGCCCTCATATTCCTGAAATATGTCCCATTCCGTACAACTGAAATATGCCCTATTACGCTATCTTTACATCAGGTATGATGTTCACTGTCCATTTAACGACTGCGCCATTCATATTAATGTAACCTACTTATATGCTTACTTACTGTGTATGTTACAAAGCTCTACTTATCACTGCTTATACATACTATGTTTGTTATGTTCTGATATTATACCACATGATTTATTGTAAAATGCAATACCTTGTTAACTGCCAAAATGTTAATAAAATGCATTAGTACAAAAAATCCCTTGCACCATGCTGAAAGCATTGTTAGCAGGGAGTAGAAAAGTGACAGACTCTATTAAATGTTTCCCCTTCTGTGGTAAGAAACAGTAGTCCTGCAGTGCACTGTGAGCTACACCCTTGCACACAGGCACTGCAATGTCAAATGATATATCGGTAGCATGGAAAGATTCATTGGAGCTTGTAAGTATATAGCTCTGTAAGTTCTTTTACTGGTGCTAGTCTAACTTAAAGTGGATGTAAAACCTCACATATACCCAGTAAAGTGAACAGCCTCAGATGATACACAGAAATGAAGCAAATCTCCCTACATAAGTTTTACATGTATATCCGCTGTCTTTCCCTTTCTACGCTGTTTGGAACATGCAGATTGTGTTAAAAAATCTGTCTTTCTGTTTTAGCAACACATAGGTGTGGGTGTGGAGTCTGGGCTTACACTGTGTGAGAGCTGATTGGAGGAAAGGCACCCCCCCCACACACACACAGGCAGAGGAATAAAGGAGCTGCAGTGTGAATAGACCAGCTCGCTGCCAATGTAACTCTAAGCTCCCTCCCCGAAACACATTTTCAGCTGCTGTTGTCTCATGTGTTGGAGAACTTGTCAGAACTGACTCTGCCGTTAACAGAGGAATGGAGCAGCAGAAAGATACAGCACTTAGAGCTTTTGAGAGAGATAAGTAAACACTACAGATATACAGTATCTCACAAAAGTGAGTACACCCCTCACATTTTTGTAAATATTTTATTATATCTATTAATGTGACAACACTGAAGAAATGACACTTTGCTACAATGTAAAGTAGTGAGTGTACAGCTTGTATAACAGTGTAAATTAGCTGTCCCCTCAAAATAACTCAACACACAGCCATTAATGTCTAAACCGCTGGCAACAGAAGTGAGTACACCCCTAAATGAAAATGTCCAAATTGGGCCCCAATTAGCCATTTTCCCTCCCCGGGGGCATGT
Organism: Glandirana rugosa; assembly: GCA_018402905.1. Lineage (NCBI taxonomy): Eukaryota > Metazoa > Chordata > Amphibia > Anura > Ranidae > Glandirana > Glandirana rugosa. The sequence continues at coordinate 1,243,087 of BLSH010192371.1, read as the reverse complement.
GACTCCTTAGTGTTACAAGGTCTCAGGTGTGAATGGGGAGCAGGGGTGTTAAATTTGGTGTTATCGCTCTCACTCTCTCATACTGATCACTGGACGTTCAACATGGCACCTCATGGCAAAGATCTCTCTGAGGATCTGAAAAAAAGAATTGTTGCTCTACATAAAGATGGCCTAGGCTATAAGAAGGTTTCCAAGACCCTGAAACTGAACTGCAGCACGGTGGCCAAGACCATACCGTGGTTTAACAGGACAGGTTCCACTCAGAACAGGCCTCGCCATGGTCGACCAAAGAAGTAGGGTATAGTGCACTTTCATTCTTACAGGTATATTGCATCCCTATTGATTGATAGTCAAGAGGGGAATAGGCACCAGTCTCTTTGACAAGATAAGGGAGAGCACCATTCAATAATATTGTGTGTTAGCACGGTTAAATATTTGTTATTTTCACCCTTTTCTCACAATTTGTGATCATTTGCCAGCAGCCACACTCAGTCACGTGTATTTGTTTTCCGTTGCACAGTTCCTTTATCTTATTAATGACTGTGTGTTGAGTTATTTTGAGGGGACAGCAAATTTACACTGTTATACAAGCTGTACACTCACTACTTTACATTGTAGCAAAGTGTCATTTCTTCAGTGTTGTATTTCCTTGACACGTTGCCTTTTGTTTATGTGCACTG
>BLSH010192371.1:1196200-1234943 GCA_018402905.1 Glandirana rugosa | reverse complement strand
TATAAGGATTCCTAAGCAATCTAATTCTATTAGATTGCTTAGGAATATTTTATATTTACTACTTACAGGCTTACAGTTAGATGATGTTGTACGCAAATCAATCCTTCACCGCTGTTGACTAGGAAATCTGTTGCTATGCTGTGAATAGGCTGTAATTTGAACTACTATACAGAACACACAGGCAGCTGAATGAGTTAAAGATTGGACATGCTCCCTATTCTTCATCCCATGTAATGGCCCGTGCACACGATCCAAAAATCGGACGAAAAATCCCGCTTTCGAAGCGATCGCTCAATAATCGGATCATTAGTACAGAGCTTTCGAGAGCCGATCATGACAGTTCATCTGATATTATTCGATTGGACAAACAAAAAAAAAATTCTCATATGATACCAGATGGGACGATTTTACTTTAATCAGTACAGTTGTTGTCCAAAAATACAATACACATATACTACAACACATTACATGACTTCAGATTTTTTATTCTGTCGTACGAGAAATTTTGTGACTTTAGTACACTCTTCCAATTCGATCTGAGATTAGCATGCAAAAGAAAAAAAGGATGATCTGTCGTCCGATTTTCGGAACGTGTGTATGGGGCATATGTTTCAGATAAGACAGAGATAGTCAAAAAATAAGCAACTTGTTCTAAGTTTTTTTTTATTAGCGAGCCCTCCATGTGAAAGGTTCCTTGAACTAAACATTAACATGGAAAACAACATATCATATTAGTAATAAAATAAAGATAAATAAAAGTTCTGTTCATAAACTTTATACATTAAAAAAAAAAATGTAAAAAATGATAAAAATGTAAGTGTATTTTAATAAATATCATTAAGAGTTAAAATGCTCTGACCATTGATAATTGTATGTAAATGACTCTGGTGGACCTTAATCTGAGTCAAAAAATTACTATGTGTAGGCTCTGTCAGTGAAAACATTGCTGAGATAGAAATGAATTAGCAGGGAGTAAGTTATAAGTTAAATTTGTTACTTATGCAGTACATTTTAATAACTGCTGATCTATTCCATTGAGTTGTGACGTGACAAACATATTCAAAAATGTATTGTTGAGTGTAAATGCAGATCTAAGGGAGACAAAAAAATGCTTTCACTCTTAACAACAGCCTGTCAAAATATTTTACATCAGTTACACTCATTATGGCAAACATACTGCGCATTGCAAAAACAGTGTAAGCTATGACTGAAAATAGAATACTATGATATAGAATTTATAAGCAAAAACTGCTGCTATGTTCACCAGATATTGCATAAAACCTAATGCAACCCTGTCATTAGTATAAACCTATTAAAATATTATAGGAACCCCAAATCAGCTATTGTGCCTGCACATACATACCTTTTTTTTTTTTTTCTTAGCTCCCATTCTGGATGTCTCAAGTGCTCCTAAAACCTGATAGCACAGTATGTCTCTGTCATGTCTCCCTGCAAATGGTACAGCCATTGCCCTGGTTTACAAGGACGCACATTGTGAGAGCTTATGCAACCCCTACCTAAAGTAGAAGTTGTTGTTTGCATACTGCCTGTGTTCTATCAGATTAGTGAACCCATCAGATAATGTAACGCAAGTGACATTCCGTCACCTGCACATGCGTTCCACCGCTACCAGGTTTGCTAATCTGACAGAACATCTGCACTCAGAAGAAGGCAGCGGACATCTTACTACATCCAGCTATGTCTTTAATTTCAGAGTAATTTTAGCAATCATATCAGCTTATATAAATAAATATAGTATTTTGACATCTGTGATGCTGTTTGGATGCTTAATTTTGAAAGCCTAAAGGCTAAGCGCTGATCAGTGCAGGGTGTACCAACATGGCCTCCGCCACCTTCCCACTGCTGCTGTCCAGCTTCTTTCAAAATGAAACATGAAAACAACATCACAGATGTCAACATACTATATACATACTATATTTATTAATATACACTCACTTTATTGCTAAAATTACTCTGAAATCAAGAGGTAGCTGGGTGTAGTAATATGTTCGCTGACTTTTTCTGACTGCAGGTATTCTGTCAGGTTAGCAAACCTGATAGCTGTGGAACCCCTGCACAGCTGACGGAACTGTTACTTAATCTGATGGGTTTACTATTCTGACAGAACACCTGCTCACAGGTTTGTTGGCTCCCTGGCCACACAGAAAGGGAAAGCTAAGAAAAAGCATTTCGCTTCTAAACGGATTTAAATGTAGATACATACACAGGCTTTTCAGGCTCATCCAAGCCCAAACAACCTCTAGCTGCACTCAGTGCTGCTTGGGCAGGTTCAAGAGCAAGCTACTGAGTGCTATCAGCATTTATTGTGCAGTGGAAAATTTCTGATATGTTCCTACTTATATATTGTTGACTCCATCTGGCAAAACAGTCAAATTCAATTGTACTCTATTTATAGGGTTCAAGGAAACCCAAATGCAGCAGTGGGTGGAAGCTCTGCTCAGGTTCCCATTCAGGGTGCACTGATTGCAGTCAGGGACAGGCATGACTTAGACACCTATCAACACCTACCCTTATACTGTTGAGGACACATGGCATCTCGCCCTCACCTACTATTCGTTACCAGTGAACACAACCTATTATAACTGTGTTTGTGGAACAGACACACAAGTTAGTTGGATATGTTTGTTTCACCCATTGAACATAATGATCTAATACTACAATCTCTTCTAGTAATACATTTAAATACATAGAGAACAACTAACAAAAATCTATCTTGAGACAGATGCTAAGGTTGCAAATGCACTGATCTGTAACACGTTTGCAGCCACTGAAGTCGCAATTACTGCAGCCACTAAAGTCATTTGTATACATAACATCAACATGTTCTGCCTTAAATACTGCAGGAAATCTGGACATAAGATTTCATATGGTTAAAATGGAATAAACCAAGATTCAATTTATTCTCCTACCAAGGTAAGCATTGAAGTGTTTGTATAGTCAAAACTTTTTTTGGACTAGGATTAAAACCCCCCATTGATATTTATCTTGACTTTCTAACCTGGAGACACAACTAGAAGTGGGAGGAAACTTCCATAAACTATTAAGAAATCCTGGGGAAAGACAGTTGTCCCTTTAAGAAGGTTTTACCTCACATTTTGTTGTGATGACAGCTCTAAAATTTTGGATTTCCAATTCTGTCTTGGTGACAATGGTCACCGGGACAAACAAAGAAGGGGAATCTAGCTAACTGGAACATACAATAATAACTTGTCAGGTATTCTAAAACAACTATTTTTTTGGGCTATACTTATATCAGATGCCCAAGATATTAGATGTGTCCAAAGCATAGGATACCATTACAGGGGGTTAAGAGGAGGGCAGCTGCTGCCTGGCATAAACTTTAGACAAACAGGTACTAATTTATTTATTAGTTTATTATAATACTATTCGAGGCATTACTCAGTAAATGTGTGATTCCATGCTGTAAGTAAGAGTAATAGAATTAACAGACTAGTAAGAGTCTTTACGCAAAGCAGCAGGTTCATTTAATTGCCACAATACTCTTCCCTTCATGTGATTCTTTTTTTTTTTCCTCCAACTATTCAAAGCTGAATGGCCAATTTCCAGACTCAAGTGTTGTCACATGAAGGCAGGAGGAAAGGCTTTGGCCCTGTGTAGCATCCAAACAGACTTCCAGATTGACTTGAAGCTTGCACAGTGCTTTTTTTAGCAGTATTAGCAGCAAGGTGAAGTGATATGTAAAAGAATAGGTTCACTTAGCTGTCTGCCAACAATTGTTATTAACTTTTCCTTGCCTTTGACTCTGCTCTGTGTTAGATTGAGCTTGGTCCATTGCTTTTATTGGGGGAGTCGGGTGGTGGGTTGAGAGATCGGACCTGTGGTTCCTGGTCCTGCCTCCTGCCCACATTTTCCTTCCCTACTCCCCACTCCCTACCCCTATTGATCCCCCTTTCCTTCCCTATTCCGCCTTTTTGTCCCTCCCTTCCGCTATTACTTCCTTCTCTCTCTTTATTTCTTGCTCCTAGTACTTTCATCACTCTGACAACATTTCAGGGGCACTGGAATTAACATTCCACCCTATGACTTTGCATAACTGATGATTAAGCTTGATTCTCAATGAGATAGCTACATGTTTTCTGCAAATGTGAAACATTGTCTTCTACATCCTTTCCTTTGTACCTATGGATCCTATTGGAACCATAAATACATCTTCTACAATTATCCGTTTTCGGCAATGGAATTCTCACATTCCATGTATTCATAGATGAATTTTGGGGTTGGAGCAACCTTGGCTCGATGAAGACTCCACAGTTTTGTAAAACTCAGAATTTATTAAAATTCACATCTGAACATATAATGCACTACTTAACCCTTGTCCCTGGTCAGATGGGTCCCTGAACACCAATAATCAGAAATAATAGAAAAACCCCATGCTTCATTATAAAAGAGTGGACTCCCAGCAGCTGTATTGTCATTGGTGTGTTGAAACTAGTTAGGAAAAGCTGACAAATTTGAGTGAGGAAAGATACATTGCTATACAGTGCTATACGCTGCTATATTGCACTATACAGTGCTATACTGTGCAATACAGTTTTAAGAAGTGCTAAACTGTGCTATGTAGTGCTACACAGTGCTATACTGTGCTATACTGAAGATTGCAGTGTGGGGAGTTGCATATCCTTGTGTACCCCCTGTGTTCACAGTTCCATAGACCTAACTGTCTTCCTTAAATCTTTTTTTTGTATCAGCAGCATGTGTGCTTGCTTGCTAGCCGCTGTGCCAACAAATTGCATCCTATTTTCTAATTATTTGGGTATTTTTTATTTTATTTTCAACATTTTTAAATTTTATTTTCTGCTAGGGTTAAAAAATAGTGTGTTTTAGTTTTTTTTGTGTTTGTTTTTTTTTTTGGGAGGGGGGGGCAGGAGGGGGTAGTATTCTATATTGTTATTCTAGGGCCTTTTCAATTATAGAGTGTGCTGCATTCACTTGTTGCTGAACAGTTGTTGGTGTTGCCCTTTGTAAGTAGCATGCTGCCGCATTGCTATGCGGCACATAGTGTGCATCAAAAGCATTGTGATAGCTTCGGAAAAAAGCTAGGCATTCCATTAATTTCCCAAGAAATATTACAATGAGATGCAGGTTTAAAATGAGGAGGCTGCTCATGGAAACAGGGGGGGGAGCAGGCCCTGCAGTACATAGCTGTGATAGGGCCACAAAAATTGGAGTAGATGCACATTTGACTTTTATTTTCCCAAAGGGGCTGACAAATAAAGTCAAAGCACACCCAGCAGATAGTTGACTGGCTGAAAAACACTTCTGCACCTATATCCTCACTGGTGTAGAGCAGCAAGTTGTCTGTCAGTGTTACTTATACACCTTCTTGCCCCTCTTCCTCCTCCTCACTAAGGCTGTCTGTAAACATTGTGATGTCCTGCAACACCCCATATGACTTTATTGCCTCCCCCAAATGTGTAGATTAATGCATTTGTGTATCTTCAATCAAGCCCTTGAAGCCACATGAAAAGGTAATTTCCTTGATGTACTACCTATGACTCTTTTTTAACAATAGTTTGCTATTTATTCCCTCAAATGCAACAAATAGAACATAAGGATATGGCCCCTATAGACTTTTTGGGGTTTGGAGAAAAGTTTGATTTATTGACTTTTGAGGGTGTTTAGCAAAATTGGCTTTGGAACTAACCCAAGCAGATTTGCTCATTCCTTATTCCATATAGCAGATTGCAAATGTTTAACATTTTCTATAAGGAACATTGGATATTCCAAGAGCCTATGTAAGCAAAAGGGATCTAACCACTTATTGCAGTAATACATTCGATGCACAATTTTATATTAACATATCCGCTAGAAAGGCAGATTTCGGCTTAAACGCAAAAGAGAAAGGGACTGGGAAAGCATTTCCTCAATTAGCATTGTATAACATAAAACTCTTGTGAACATGGATTATTTAGCTTTGTTTTTTTAGTTGCTACATCCTAAATATCGAGCTACAACAGAAAACAAACTAGGAAAGGGTTTCTTTTTACTTACTGGTTTTGGTTACCTGATCTTGACATGTATAGCTGATTTGGTTTTTAAGATCACAGGTGTATAAAAGAAAAATGTGAAACACTTGCAGGAATGTATCCAAAGGTATGTACACTAGCTCTACTAAACAGTATGTAAAATCTGTGTGAGATCAAACTGTACCTATACCTTGCACCACTGCCTTTTATATTGTAAGGACCATTCTTAAATGGCAAGATTTCATAAAACAATGCAAATTTCCAGGTAGGACCAACCACCGCTCCAAGACTTCCTTATCCTGACAGAAGGATATACATAATTATGAAATAATTATATATAACCAAGGCATGCAATACAGAAAGAAACATGGTGTATAGCTTCAATTTTGCCTGGAAAACATTTTGTTTATTTAGTAAAATATTGAAGGAGATATTTACAATAGGATGTAAAGGTAGGTATGAACCATACATACTAATAAATTTAAACAAACACCCCTTGGACATTTTTCAGTGGCATGCATCTTTTTAACCGTGAGATTGCTAATTTTCTAATGTTGTTCCCTGTTGAACTGTTAAAAATAATGCAGATGAATTATAATAAAAACCAATGTCTTTTTACAGTGCATTATTTTTTTGTGTATTTGAATACTCAAATTATTGTAAAACTAAGAAGTAGGGAAAACTTCACAAACATACAGGGAAAATGTTATATTACCCTATGTGGGTAGTTTGAAAAAAATATAATTTGTGTCTACCCCTGCAACAAAAATGCAAGACAGAAGGAACGATTGTTATTTTCCTTCTATTCTAATAAAAATGATTTTAAATGGTACTAATTTACCATTACATTTTATCTAAAATTTTGAAAAAAATATTTCTAGACATGTCAGTGTGCCAAACCAGTCTAGGCTAGATTAGATAACATAATCACAGGGCATCATACTCTAGCTGGCTTCAGAATTGTAGTGGGTATTACCAAATTGCACATCTTCATGGATTTTGCAAAGTGAAGAATAAGTTAAAAAATGGACCCACGATTATTCAACCATAGCCATGTGATGTCTGGCAAGCACAAATAAAACGTTTTTTGGAAATGAAGCTTGGTGATTTCGATTTTTCTATCATTTTATTTGCTTATCTTAATGTTTTAAGAACTAAGGTGATAATTGGACCAGCTTTGCTGCCACATTATAAGATGTATGGCCAAATATACTTTCTTTTGTGGAGATTCACAAAGCACTGCAGTGTTTGTGACAAACAGCTACTTCTTCAGTGTAGCTTTACTAAATCAATTAGCCCAGGGAAACTGCATCACTTTCAATGATCCAATCATGTGCAAGGAAATAACATTTTATTTTAAATTCCCCCAATGAATGGTTGGGCATTTGAAGTAAAAACAGTTCACTGCTACTGCTTTCCAAATCCTAGGTGGGGTTTGGTTGCACCTCTTTCATAGTAAAATTTGCTAGCAATGGTACTCCCTAGTGTTAAATCTATGATTTAAATGTACATATTTCTGTCAATTCAAACCTAGGAGAAATGTCTGGTTGTTACTTGATATATTTACTTATTTGATTTAGATTTTAATTGTGAGACTTTAAGCTCACGTCAGCAAGCTTTGAACTCATTCCCTAAGATGTTGTCTAATGAGATTCAGCTGTGCTAAACTTATGTGAATTGTTACTAAATAAAAAAAGTTACTAAATAAAAAAAAAGAAAAGCTGAAACATAATATGAAAAAAAAAAAATAACATAATTTGCTCAAAACATTAGCTAGATCTATAACTGTATTGGTACCTGCAAGTAGGACTTTTTTTTTGTTACAAAAAAGACCCATTTTGCCGCGCTTCTAAAGTGCTTTTCAGGCTTGGGAAGCACTGCCCTTTCATTGCAATGGGCAGGGGCATTTTGGGAGCACTATTTACAGTGCTCCCAACCCGCCCCAAAGATGCTGCTTGCAGGACTTTTTGTAACGACCCACAAGCACATCGCCCCAGTGTGAAAAGACACACTGCAATGAATGGGAGGCAGTTTTCAGGCATTTTTCAGAGGCTAGTTCTAGCACTAAAATGCCTGAAAACTGCCTCAGTGTGAAAGGGGTCTTAGGGCAAAGGATAAGCCCCTGCTGGCACTTAGCAGCCCATATACCATAAGGCTGTCCTGAATAGGGTCTTGGGAGCTATACTTTTGCACTAGTTACTCTTGTCTGGCTAAGGTCTCATGCACACTGTAGCCGTCAGACAGCAATTTTACATGCCTTTGACTTTTTTTGCCCCTAAACACCCCTGTATGTTAGCCTATTTGTCCATGCACAAATAGGCTTTCAGTGGAGGAATATGGCCAGAAAAAATGCCTGATACGCCTAAACACATGTACACACATCTAAACGCACCTAAATGCTAGGTGCATTTAGAGCATTTATTCATTTTAATGGCTAGACTAAATTAATATTCTGGCCAATGAAATAAATAAACATGCAAATGCTTGAGGAGCCTGAACACATCTAAACATGCCTAAAGACACCTGAAAAATGTGGCTATAAGCTTGTTTGTAACATGGCTTTTCTCCTGTCAGGAGAAAAGTATTCAGAAGAGCCTAGTGTGCATAAGGCCTAGCCTGTTTTAAAAGCCCCACTTGTGTCCCAAGTAATTTAAAAATGTTTCCATGTACATGATTGGAAGTTGCAAGCTAACATATGCTCATTTGGCTAGTTGAAAAAGGTATCCCAGTCAGAATGCTTATGTTCATTAACTCAATGTTTTGATGACACCATCCTTATGCTCATTTATCTTTAACAAGGTAATGTCAGACATTGGTGTGTAACTGACAAATGCTTTTCTAAGTGGATACTGTAAATCAGTTAATTGTGTTTTCATTGCAAAAATATCAATTTATAAACTGTCCGGAGCAGGAAGTCTAGTAGTTCTGGTCAGTCAGGCCTAAATAGAAGATATGCTATAGAACCTCTCTGAAGTAAAGGCTTTGGCAGAAGACTTTGTGGTAGATATGGAGCATTCCCAAATCATGCAATTTACCATTTATTTATACCTAGCATTTGAAAAAGCAAACAGGACCCTTGTTTTCCTAATGAAAACTGAACAGTAAAATAAACAATGAAGACATGAAAACCTACCACTTCTATATTGCCAGAGTATGTACTAACCTGTCTCTACTTCGTCGTGAAGGGAAAGCAGCATTGCAACCAGCTACTGTGCAGACGTGCATCTCTTTCAGATGAACGTTCCTGTAGTGCAGCTTCACACTGTATGAGCTTTTGAAACTCTTTTTGCACACATAACATATTTTAGGATCGGGACTTGAGCAGAGGTCACCCTCCGGAGAGAATTTTTGAGGGCTTCCATAGTTCAAAGATGAACCTAAGCTTTCATGAAGTGCAGCCATGCCAGCACTACCCCCATTATAAAGTCCATAGTGGCTCATGTAAAACATATCATATGTGGGGTCTGTAAACTCTTCTTTTACCTTTATAACAGCCTGCTGATGACAGTCAATGTGATTCTCAAAGTGTTTCTCATTGTCTGTCATCGACCTGGCATTACTTTCTTTGTGAAGGGGAAGGTGATCATCTTCCATTGGTTCATCACAATACTTTGGCTCAGATGATTCTGATTCATTTTCAAAATCTCTCTCATGTTCCGGGTCTTCTGAAGCAATACTGTTTCCTCTGGTGTCTGTCCTCAGAATACATCTGCCACTGCCATTTTTTGAGTAACTGTTGATGGATAACCCAGGACTTAAATCACCTTGAGAATTATCTTGGCTAATGTCATTTGTGGAGGGGCAATGATCTAGATTTTCTTCTTCCTCATCAAATTCATCAGCTGTATCAATTACTTCCTTTTCAATTTTGACAGGCATACTTGATTTCCGTGGCTTCTTCTTGGGAGCCAGGTCTGTGTTTGCATCCTGTGTTGACATGTTGATCACAGATGATGATAAGTCTTGTGACAGAGAAGAAAGAGGTTGTTCCACCCCCAGAGGTGTTGGCAAAATTGGACTAGTAGGTAGTGATGTTGGAGGGCTCACCATATCTCCTGAATTTAATAAACTTCTGTAAAAAGGAGGAACAGGTTGTACAGTCTTTAATGCAGGGAACACCAGCTGGCTGGAAAGTGAATTTTGCAGAAGAGGGTCCAAGGGTGGTGTTGAAAAGCCCATTGGAGGACGACCAGGGCTTGTTAGAGATAGGCTTGATTTTGTACTTGCTATAACAGGGGTAGCTGCTCCAGATGTTGCACGGATAAGGTCTTTATCTCTATTGTTCCTCAGCATTGGCATGTGAAGCCGAGGATTGGGATTTGCACTATGCCGATTTCTACTTCTAAGAGAACTGAAAACCATGTTGCAGCCTTCAATGGTACACCTGTGTTTTATCTTAAGATGAACAGCATTGTAGTGAATTTTTAGGGTTCCCTTATCATAAAAGGTTTTTCCACATGCATTGCAAAATACCCTGCCTTTTCTTGATGATGCTCCCATCCGCCTCATCCTGTGAATCTTAAAGGAACTTTTGACATGGTCAGATTTAATAATGTCATTGACAGGTGATGAGGTTTGAGAAGGGGAGGCATTACTTGGCTCTGTTTTTGGCTCAACATTTGTGATGCTACTCAAAGCATTTCTATTGGATGGTTGTTCACTCCTATTATAAGGCATGGGGGAGACCTCAGACTCACTGGTCTCTTCACATTCATTCTGATTTGAATTGTTAGGTTCCCGCAACCTTAGTCCAGGGTGTTCTAGCATAAGCCCATTAGGAGGTAAACCAAGCATAGGAGCTGAGACTGGATTGATATATTGGAACGGAAGGAGGAATGCAAGGCTATTGGGCATGTTCTCAAAGTGGTGAATACTGGAAGGGTTGCTGTTTTCTAAGTGAGAGAGAACACTTGGACTCCTGGTACGGTTGTTGGTTTCAATAAAAGTTCTTATGTCTGAATCAGCCTTTGAGGAAGGAACAGCCACTGCCTGACCTTCTTTTTCTTGAATGGCCATAAGCTCCACAATAGATTTGGTCTCTCCAAACCTTAGAAACTGCTGTAGAGTGATGATCTCTTCTTCCCGGGACATAATGGCCCAACGGTCCAGGACTTTGCCAGCAGTATCCTAGAATAAACATAAAAATAAAATAAACACATATAAAACATTATAAAGATATCATTGTTTGTTCCAATAGTACAAATGGGCAAGTTACTACAATGAGTAGATAGTAAAGAAACATTTTGCCATGTAAATGTGGTAATTACAATCACAGCAAAACAGATTGTATTAATTAATGCCAGAACAAACACAGCATATAACACTAAAACTCTGAAGCTAACTGCATGTAACCCTGCCATTTTACCAGTGTGATCTAGCTGTTTTGCAAAATTCTTAGCATAAATGCGTGTAAGATGTGATATCATACCATGCAACTAAGTAGCAAGAACTGTACTATGCATCATGAAACAATTCTTTGATTAAAAGCAGCCTCCAATAGCATTTCCAAGTCTACACCCAAGAACATGCAACATTTAAGGTGGGCGGCACAGTGGTGTAGTGGATAGCACTTTCGCCTGGCAGCAGAAGAGTTGCTGGTTCAGATCCCAACCATGACACTACCTGCCTGGAGTTTGCATGTTCTCCCTGTGTCTGCGTGGGTTTCCTCTGGGTACTCTGGTTTCCTCCCACACTCCAAAGACATGCTGGTAGGTAAAATTAGATCCTGTCTAAATTGTCCCTAGTATATGTATGAATGTGAGTTAGGGACCTTAGATTGTAAGCTCCTTGAGGGTAGGGACTGATGTGAATGTACAATGTATATGTAAAGCACTGCGTAAATTGGATAAGGGTGGTGCTTGGATGTGGCGCTGTCTTAATAGTGGAAAATATGTGTGTATTTTATGTGCTGTGGTCATATGTTCCACCGGGGTCTATATCTAGCTCCCCAATTAAAGTGCTTGTGTGAAGAATAGACATATAAAAATCATAAGGTGCAAAGGTTCGGTTTCTTCTCGTACTTTAAAATTAATTATAATCAAGATAAAAGATGTGAGAGCAATATTGTTAAAGTGTAAGTTTGTGCAGATGTGATGTAATAAATTATCTCTAACAGTGATAGTTTAAAAAGTGTTTTTTTCCGCAAGTGCTAGTACCAATGTGCTAGTATTTTGAAATTCTTAGTGTAACTTTATTAAATTCACTTTGGTGGTTAATATTCTCTAGTACATCCTAGACCAATAATTCTTATTAGATATGAGCTACATACAGGCTGTCATTGACTATATCTTCAGTAAGAGTATTAGATATATATCAACAGTATTCTTATAAATCTTTATGGTGATTATGAATACATAAAACAGTCCATATAAGGTAGTATAAACTGTGACTTTCAGTGCTCATTTCAGTGAAATTGTTCTTTTTCTTCTGGTAAGAAGGGAACCTAAAGGGGGAGCACGAGTGCATATACACCCCATGTCACAAGATTCCACAGAAAAAGAACAATTTCACTGAAATGAGCACTGAAAGTCACAGTTTATACTACGTTATATGGACTGTTTTATGTATTCATAATCACCATAAAGATTTATAAGAATACTGTTGATATATAGCTAATACTCTTACTGAAGATATAGTCAATGACAGCCTGTATGTAGCTCATATCTAATAAGAATTATTGGTCTAGGATGTACTAGAGAATATTAACCACCAAAGTGAATTTAATAAAGTTACACTAAGAATTTCAAAATACTAGCACATTGGTACTAGCACTTGCGGAAAAAAACACTTTTTAAACTATCACTGTTAGAGATAATTTATTACATCACATCTGCACAAACTTACACTTTAACAATATTGCTCTCACATCTTTTATCTTGATTATAATTATTTTTAAAGTACGAGAAGAAACCGAACCTTTGCACCTTATGATTTTTATATGTCTATTCTTCACACAAGCACTTTAATTGGGGAGCTAGATATAGACCCCGGTGGAACATATGACCACAGCACATAAAATACACACATATTTTCCACTATTAAGACAGCGCCACATCCAAGCACCACCCTTATCCATCACATATCCCACCTGCGGGAGGGAATCCCTGGAGGGCAGCAGTCTATTACAAAAACCCATAAGCGCGGTACACACCCCAATTACTATTATTACTGCGTAAATTGACAACGCTATATAAGTACCTGAAATAAATACATTTAAGCCTTATTTTTGCCTGTGTCCCATTTTGGGGAGATTTTCCCTTAATTACTAACCTGGTCACCCCACAAAAAACGAGGACAATCTTCCAAGTAGAGATACCGATAACAAATTATTTATAATTTATAATTTCTCAATTCTCAGCAATAAGAATAGTAAACACTTACTGCCTGCTTGTTGCAAGGCTGTGTTTAACTGACTAATTAAGACATTCCCATCTCTGCTAGGAGAGAGACAACTAGAATGAAATATTCATATGCAAAAATGTTCACAGTTGCAATATTTTTCCTTGCTGTAAGGAATGTTTATCATTGTGCTTCAAAGAACAGCCGTTATGTTAAAAACAAAGCTGTGACATAATCATTAAGGACACATATAGGTTTCAAGGCATACCGGTGCCAAGCAATATCAGTACAGTCACACAAACATTAATCCAAAAAGGTTACTAAGCAACAACACAGTCTGGATAAGAAATTAAATGTGAATAAAAATGTAGTATTTTGGAAAGTAAACCTGTGGTTATTGTAAAAATAAAGCATGTTTCCAGACAGGAATTCTGCTTTAAAGTCTTCCAACATTTTGGTAGTCCTAAAAATATTTTTACAGCTTTTAATAATGCTCCTTAGAGCATGTAAAGTATAGGCAGCACTTTATGAGATGGTAGCCTGCACTTTTAACACCATAGCCAATATTCATCCTGCTCTTATATGTATGATCATAGTCATTGCCATAACATACTAAAACTGCCTTCCTTATAAAGCTTTTTGCGTACCTCTTTATATGTTTCTATGAGGTAAGCAATGCAATTTAATATTTGAAAGCATTCATTCAAATATGTTGGCAGCAATGGTAATTTTGCTGCCATATACACACATATACAGATCCTAATTTATTACCAGAGAGTCCTGTCATATTTTACATGAGGCCTATCAAGATGATTCGACTTCCCTCTAACACAACTTCATTTAAAAAAAAAGAAGATCCTTTATAAATGATAAAATAATGGGGATGTTTTAACAATTTTAGTAAGACAAGCTCCTTATTGTATGATATTTTTGTCACAATAGCGTAACATTAATATTTTAAACATTTTACTCAGCAGCTTTAGTCTGCTTGTCTGTCATCACCCTTATTGCACTGACCAAGCTACGCTGGGTAATAACAACGAAGGATCCAGTAACAATTATTTAAACCACTGTAGCCAAGATTTCACTAATGGCCTGAGACAAAAGTATGTGAAATAAAAGGTTTGTCACCTCTACTTAGTCAAGTGTAATTTTTTAAATATATTTTTTTAAATGATGTAGTACTGCTGTGGCACATCTTTTCCAGCATGGTGAAAGAATTATGTGACCCATGCTTTAGACATTGGTTGCTTGACCCAGTTCATTATTATTTGTCCCTCAAGCAATATTTTATTATTTTAAGTGAGTTTGAGGGTGTTTTTATTTTAAGTGAGTTTAAAGCTGAACTCAAATTATACATTTTTTAAAATTACATCGGTCCAGCTTAGTACATCCAGGGTTTTTTTTATCAGAGAATAGGGTCAGGAACCCCCTCTTCTGAATCTTGTCTCCGCCCGTACCCACCTCTGAGCAGCATCCCTTGGTTCCACCCCCTATTTAATTCCCAGTCCCGCCCCTTTTAGAGAATACAGAACCAAATATAATTTTGTGGTGATAAGTAATTTGTATAAAATGTATTAATAAAAGCAAAAAAAGCAGTAAAGTAGATGCCCCTGTAGCCAGTAGCAATATAACCTTCCCAGCAACAATATATTCCTCCAGCAACAATAGACCCACAGCAAAAATGGACCCGAGCAACAATAGACCCCAGAAACAATAACCAAATTCCCAGCATCAGCCCCAGATCAATAGACTCTCCAGCAGCCAGCAACAATTGATCCCCCAGCAACATAAGCCCAACCAACAATTACAGTTCTCCCACCAGCAACAAAAGCCTGCCACACAAATATTGATGCCCCCCAGCAACAATAGATCTCACTCCCCCAACAGTCAGCAACATTGAACCCTCACTAAACAGTAGATGCCTTCCAGCAAAAACTGACCCCATTAGCAACATAAGCCTCTGCCAACAACAAAAGATCCCCCGCCAGCAACAATAATAGACCCCCTCCATGCAAAAATAGATCCCATCCTGGAACAATAGATCCCCCAGCGGACAGCATTAATAGACCCTCAAGCACATCCCAACACCCCTTGCCATTACATATTTTCAGGACTGGAGGTGCCGGAACTGCATTTCCCCCACACTCCCGCTGAAAAAAAGCCCTGGTTGCATCTAGTCCTTAGGATCACTCATCTGGAGGGGATAGTTCCCTGTTTTAGCCTGTGCTACATACAACTAGCACTGGTCTCTTCTAATGGCTGCTCAAGTAACTTGCCTTCTGTATACCGAACACAGGGGGTCACTCACTTGACACCTCCACAATTCAATTTTTTTTTCAATGAATACAAGGTGTTTTATGTATAGACAATGCAGGGGTCATGACATTATCTGCTCCTTCTCTCCACCTCCTCCAATAAAAAATGGCTTGTAGTCACTGAAAAAAAAAGTGATCCCCTGTGTTCAGTGCATAGAAAGCAAGTTACTCAAGCAGCACCCGGAAGAAATACGTTTAAAAAAAACAAAAATGTCATTATATTTTGCCCAAAATGCATATATTTATTATAGATATAATACAGTAAAGCCTAGTACACACGAGCCAAATGTCGGATGGCATCGGACGGTTCAATAGAAACCAGACGACATTCGGCCCGTGTGTACTGCAGTCGGTCTGACAGAAGTCGGCCGAAGGGGCATGATGAAAAAAGGTCTGCCTACTGGCTTCTGATAAGCGCTCCCAGCCATGGGCGTCTCCCTAACAGAACACAATAGAACAGCAGGGGAGATCGCTGTACTAAAGTTGGATAGTTAGTACAGCGGTTGCCTTCCTGAGCTGTCAGTTTTTTTCATTCAGCTCTGCTGGTTTGAAGGAATAAATACTACTAGTGTTTATGAGGACAAACATTTATTACAGAACAGATATTTTTAAACTTCAAAACAATATTGCAGGCATTTAGCATTAAAAACAACAGAGGTAATTTAAGGCAAACCAAGTCTACCATGTGTTGACAGCCAAGTATAAGGCTAGTCACATTAATATGAGATGGGGGTTGGAAGGTATAGCTGCTGAAAGAATTGTCTTGTGAAATTGTCTTTCCATAACATGCACAGATTTTTTTTTTGCAGAGATCTGATCCCAGGGGGAAAATTCATCACATTGACGCCTTGTCCTGAAAGACTGCTTTTTTCCCTCAGTGATAAGGTTATCTCTAGGGTTGTTTTCTCAGTGCTAAAACATGAACACAAAAGTGAAATGGCTGTGTATGCTTATGGAGAGATCGCTTGTAGGAAAGGTTGTTCCATGGTTGGATCAACAGATCACCATTTCATGTTATTAGCTAGCTGTGGTTTTAGTCCAGGCCCACATAAGTTAAAAAGACAAACATGGTCCATAAAATCCTGCCCATGTATTTCAGCTGGACCAATGTAACTATGTATATCCCAGCCTTTCTCAACCAGGGTGCCAAGGCAGAATAAATGCTACAGTACCTTTTGGTTGGGATCCCAAACGTGGTCTTGTACTCTACACTCACTGATTGGAGGAGAGAGCAGATGTACCTTATTAGTGAACTGATGCTCCTTCAGCATCCAGTCAAAGTTTTGACCAAGTAACTGTTTTGAACTGGGCTTTAGCGTGTGGCAGGAGGTGTAATGTATACATTATAAAACATGTTCAACAGAATTGCAATTTTGTTGGCAGAAAACATTTCATATGAATTTCTACTATGTATTTGTCTACTGTGTGCTTTAACCCATAATCCCACAATCTATAAAATAAGCATATCTGAAGTTATAAAGATGGAATTTGTGAAAAAACGCTGCTGGCTTAGTACAACATTCCAAATACACAATAACATGGTGTGGAAGCGTATTCCTTTTCCTTTTTTTAATTCAAAGATTTGGGTCTGCTTTGATGCTTTTATTCTATCTAATCTATCTTGTGCGTAGGTTTTTCCAAGAATGTTTAATTTTTCTACAATAGGGATGGGCCGAACACCCCCTAGTTCTGTTCGCACCAGAATTTGCGAACAGGAAAAAAAATTGTGCGAACACGCAAACCCTATTAAAGTCAATGTGACACGAACATGAAAAATCAAAAGTGCTCAATTTAAAGACATATATGCAAGTTATTGCCATAAAAAGTGTATAGAGACCTGGGTCCTGCCCTAGTGGACATGTATCAATGCAAAAAAAGTTTTTAAATCAATTGTTTTTTCAGGAGCAGTGATTTTAATAAAGATTAAAGTGAAAAAATAAAAATGAAATATTCCTTTAAATATTGTGCCTGGAGGTCCCCTTAGTCTGCCTGTAAAGTGGCGCATTTGTGTGATGTTTAGAACAGTGCCACCGCAAAATGAAAAAAGGAAAAGGAAAAATTATCATTCTAAAATCTATTGCGGCTGTAATGTATTGCCAGGTCCCAGCAACATAGATAAAATAACTGAAGAAAATTGTGTGGGGGTCCCCCCAGTCCATACCAGGCCCTTCGGGTCTGGTATGGATATTAAGGGGAACCCCCTGCCAAAATTGAAAAAAAATTGCGTGCCCCCCCCAAAGTCTGTATCAGGTCCTTCAAGTTTGGTATGGATTTTAAGGGGAACCCCGCACCAATTAAAAAAAAATGTTTGGGGGTCCCCCACAAAGTCCGTACCAGGCCCTTCAGGTCTGGTATGTATTTCAAGGGGAACCCTGTGCCAATTTTTTAAAAAAATGATTTGGGGTCCCCCCAAAATCCATACCAGACCCTTATCCAAGCACGCAGCCTGGCAGGGCAGGAGGGGGGATGACAAGTGAGTGCTTCCCCTCTGAACCATACCAGGCCACATGCCCTCAACATGGAGAGGGTGCCTTGGGGTCCCCCCAAAGCACCTTTTCCCCATGTTGATGGGGAGAAGGGCCTTATACCCACAACCCTTGCCGGTGGTTGTGGGGGTCTGCAGGTGGTGGCTCATCGGAATCTGGAAGCCCCCTTTAATAAGGGGGTCCCCAGATCCCCCATGTGAATGAGTATGGGGTACATTGTACCCCTACTAATTCACCAAAATTAGTCACTCGCTCGTCTCCCTCCCTCCTGCCCTGCCAGGCTGCGAACTTGGATAACTGTCTGGTATGGATTTTGGGGGACCCCCCATTTTTAAAAACAATTTGACACAGGGTTCCCTTAAAATCCACACCAGGCCTGAAGGGCCTGGCACGGACTTTGGGGGGGGCCCCCACACAATTTTTTTTGTAATTTCGGCACGTGGTTCCCCTTAAAATCCGTACCAGATCTGAAGGGCCTGGTATGGATTTTGGGGGGAACCTATGGCAATTTTTTTTAAATTTGGAGTGGAGTTCCCCTTAAATTCTATGCCAGACCCTTATCTGAGCATGCAATGTATAATGTCTACACTGAATGCAGCGTATATATATATATATATATATATATATACTATAGTATATATATATATATATATATATATATACTATACTGTATATATATATGTATATTCTTACACTGCCTACACTGACTCTATATACTTTATCTACACTGTATACTGTATACTACACTGCCTACACACCACTAACTAAACTGCCTAATCTCCGTTATTATACACTATGTATGGCGGCTGTGTAAGCGGCCTTATATAGTGTGGGGCGTGGACTTAGCCCCCTGAGTCATAATTGGCCAAAGGCACCCTGTGATTGGCCAAAGCATGCAGGTCATGTGCATGCTTTGTCCAATCAGCAGGTGGCATTTGCCTGCGATTGCCCAGTGCATTATGCCACGAGCGCCCCATAAAATTTGCTGTTCGGCGAATGGGTGAACACCCAATGTTCGAGTCGAACTTACGTTTGAGTTGAACATCGGACCCATCCTTATTCTCCAAATTTAAGTTGTGTTCTTTCCAGTTAGCTAGCCTATGTTGCTGCATGAATACATGGGTAAATATTCATCAAATTATCTCAAAAGCAAGAAATTCTGATTCACTTTCTATGTTTATTAGTATGGTCCTATTTGTGGCAGTAGCACATTGACAAAATGGTACACCAGCACTTTTGGCTTCAAAAATTACTACCACAGATTTAAGATGATATCCCTCAATAGAAAGCAAATTACTTTTTGTGCCTTATGCACTACTGAAACATTGCATTATATTTCTAAAAATCCTTAAAATATGTCACTATTTCAACATTTAATACATTATACCTTGGTTTATGTTACCTAACTCACAAACATATATTTTTAAAGGTCTGAAGCAGAAAAAAAATGCTATGTAATTAAGTGTACTTCCAATATTTTTTCTATTGCTGTTTGCACCCCGTTACCCCGTTGTGTTACAAAAACTTAACAGCATCTGCTAGATGACCTCTGAACTGGGCTTATTATCTTGAAGAGCAAAAGAAGATTTTTTTATTAAGACAATGTAGTGTGCAGTCCTCTCCTCTCGTGAACTGATGATATGATTGCAGTTGACCTGCAGGCAGGGATAAAATGTGTGAGGATGTGACCCAGACATAAGGACATACTTTGTCCAACATCTGAGTCACGTCTGAAGCAAGGGATGAGTGCAAGATGATTAGCTTTGAAGATGCAGGCTGTCAGCTTAATATCTTGCATAAAGAGTCAAACACAGGGTTCACTGAAGTACTTTCAAGAGTAAAAGCATGTAGAAGATCTGAAAGGTATATCGCGTTTTAACATTTTATAAGAAATGGAAGCTAGGACTTTTTTTTAACATACATGCCATATGCCAAAAATATTAAAAACAGTCAGTGTCCCTTTTTGAGCCAATATAGTTAGTAGATGCCTAGGGGACAATTTACTAAAGCTGGAGAGTGCTAAATCTGGTGCAGCTGTGCATGGCAGCCAATCAGCTTCCAACTTCAGCTTGTTCAATTAAGCTTTCACAAAAAAAAAGAAGCTGATTGGTTTCTATGCAGAGCTGCACCAGATTTTGCAGTCTCTGGGTTTAGTAAATCAACCCCAGAGTGTCAACTGATACATAAAAATATGAAATTCATACTAAATTCTGTACTATGAGTTGTAAAGAATCATCTAAAGGCTTTTTAAAAACAGTTTTTTTTTTACTTATTTTGTATACTTTCATTATCATTATTAATGTTTTTGCAAACTGAGCAGTTAGCTTAAGTTAGAGGTCCAGTCCTCCAAAACTGATATTTCTGGTTGATGCTGCTGAGATGAATCACCGACCCGCTTCTCTTATCTCTGGGAAACTTTGGCAGCAAGACCTTCCTGCTACAGTCTCAGGTTTTGTACACCCGGTATTGGAGAGTCACTTGTCCAGCTGCACTCTCTGCTATAAGAAAAAATAAATCACAAATAAATAGGGCATGTGAGGCCGCTGGTAATGGCTACAGCAGCTGGACACAGCTAGGCAATTGAGAGCAGGGGATCTTGCCACCTCAACCCCCTTGAGGTAAAAGAAATGGTTGAATTTGCTAACATCGACTGAAACTGAAATATCTGCTTTGGTTGGACCAAGTTATAAATGTGTGATGTTCAACTTTCGTGAATGGTTGTTAATTGAAACCTAAGATCTTCTAAATTCACCATGCATATAAGAAAATAATATGGCCATATGTTTTAGATTGATTTGATAACATCACAGATACACACAAAGCTACATAAACCATCTATGACCTTTAAAATTAAAAATGATTAATATACAGCATGTGTAGTATTTCAGGGTTGTATACACTATATCAAGCCGTGAAGAGGAGACATCTAACAAATCTGCATTCTACTGCTTTTTCAAGAATGTGACAACTTTGCAATTTGATTCCAGAGAATAACTAAGCTGTGAGAACAAATGCTGGTGTGATTGGAAGATTTAAGGTGAATGTCTGGGCCATTGTAAAAACACGTGAAGCCTCTCCAGCTCATCACATCTGTGTGTAGGTCTTATTTACTGTACAGCTTTTACTACTGATATGAGCATAGCAATAAGGATTGATAAAGTAGTGTGTGTGTAATACAGCACATCTGCTCTCTCTAATTCATTCTACAAAGCTAACCTGCCATCACTGGAAATGCGTTCTTCATGCTTAAAAACATATATAAGCTGTGCAAGGTAATCTAAGCACACTAACCTGCCTAGGTCCCCTTGCATGTGCTGCCTATCTATTGCCATGTATTCTGCAGATTCAAAAACAAGTTAGACTTTCCCCATTGGGCTAAAGTTTATAAACAATGATGGGCTTGCTGAAACAAGCACTGCAGATACTGGGCAAACTACTGATAAATACAAAAAGCCCAGCAGCTGAAAATCTCTCTGTGTTTTAAATTGCATGAATGTTCCTGTGACCTGAATTTCCCATTAAAGAAAAGAAAATACAGATGTGTGGTGACTGGGACTCGATTCAGCAAAGACGTGGGTGGTGATTGTGCTTTATAAGTATTTTTCCCTGTGTATGATTTAAAGGTGATGTATAGTTTAGTATGTCCAATATTAAAAAGTAAGCCCTTTAAAAATATTTTTTATTATAAAATTTTGCATTGTATTTCGTAGTTATCTGTCTAGCCTGTAGATTGGACTTCGGGTCATTTTTCATGTTTTCGCTATTTCCTTACCTTCTGCTGAACAGCTTGTTGTTTAGAGGGCTCAATAGCGCAAAATGAAATTTCTATAAAAAAAAGGGGGCCTGTAGGTAGTTTGATTGGTAGAGGCACCAGATGAGGTTTTTCAAAGAATAGCCATGAGCTGTCTGCTTTAGTAAAACATCCAATTGCTTTATTTCATCAAATAAAATGTGTTTCGTGGTTTTAAATTGCCACTTCCTCAGTTCAGGGTGATACAATTGGTGTCTAATATCAGCTGGTAGTGAGAACCACTTGGGAAATCACCCACCTGAGAACTCCCTTAGAGCACCCAGGATGGGAATGCCTGAGGCATAGAGAGTGACCCTGCATGGTGATGGGTTTTTTATTACCCACACACTAGAAGGGTTGTGTGTTCCCTCATAGTTGGGTGAACACAGCCTCAACCATTACAAGTCAATTTTTACCTTTCCTTTATCGTGGAGGCACTCCATTCTTGTTTTTGAATTAATATACTACACTATAAGGGCTCTCCTCCCTCCCCTCTTCTCTTTTTTGTTGAAAAATCTGAGCTTTACCAGAAGCCCCTGGCCATCTCCTCTGGATCCTTTGGTCCACCATCTCCCACCACACCCCAGACCTTATATCTTGTTGGACAGCTTCACCCAATGTTTCAATCAGCTAAACCAAGCCTGAATGCACATAGGTTCCTGGAACTTTTTACATTATCTGAGGGGAAGGTGAATTACTTTATCCTAAATATTCTTCCTGTGTAAGTCAAGAGGAAACCAGGGCTTCATAACACTACAAACTGGCATATTAATAACATTTCTTTCCAGATTTCAAATGTACCGAGAAGGGGAGTTCCACTAAAGAGATCTTAGCAGTGGTGCTTTGCAGAGAGCAATAGGTATAAGCATTCTACATTACAGAGGGAGGCTTATAATGTAAAAGTTTTGGTCAAGTGATCCAACACCTGTATGAGTCTGCTGCAGTGCACACACCGAGTGATAGTTGCAAATCTGACCTCAAAGTGCTATGCAAGAATATAGGAAATGTATAATATACTTAGGCCTTGAATAAATAAACCAACTGCTGCTTCGGTGTCATATAGAATAATACTTGTGTCTGCATCTTTTTATTAATCTACAACTGCGTACCATCAAGCAGGGGAATTAACTTCTGATATATAAGTAACATCATATGACAAATGCACCTGATTCAGCACTAGGGCTGTGGTTTTCATTCCTATAAGGTAAGTCTATGATTTAGGAGGCTAAAGCTATTGTTTTACCAACACTTCATATTCCTGATATGTGCCTGCTGTACCATGTACGTGTATGAGAAAGTATCCCGTTCTCTTTGTATTGCTTCCTGTATGTGAAATCCCTGGTGTTCCGGCTAGTACCCTTGCTTTCCTATTATAAAACTGACCACACTAAGCAGGAGGGCTCCCCATGATCAGTTCTCTAGATATGCTGGGAACTCTTGTCTTGACACTCCCCCGCTGCACAACACAGAGGGAAAAAAAAGTATTTATAATGTTTGTTTTATATCTACACAAAAAAAAAAATTGCCTTTCATTTCTATTTTAAACTGAATGGGTTGTTTTATGGGTTGATTGTTTACAATCACTTTAATCTTATGCTAAAGCTACAGGTAGGGTTACATTTTAGGCAAAGGCATTAGGTGGTAAGTTTTAAGTTTTAAATGCAACTATAAGACTTTTTAGGGTTTGGGTGTCTTAAGATCAGCAGTCAATGGGGTATGGTATTAGATTTTTTAAATTGTTCCAGTCCTATCAGTTCCAGATACCAAAACTCAATATAATGGATAACCCTGTGCAAATACAAGCAACAAATAACACTGAAAGAAAGCATTTAATTGGATGGCATTAATAAGCAAGGCAACATTCCTTCTAGATACTTTTGGTACATAAATCCCCAAGTTTTCTGAGATGATTGTAGTGCCGACCACACTACTGTGCTGTAAAAGCTTGGCAAGTTAGTATGATGTCATCACTTGGTACCTATTGTTTAAGCATGTGTCAGCACCTAGGATTCTTTTAAACATCTGAAGCAAATCAAGAGTGAAATCTTTTCAGGATATATTACAAATGCTCAATAAATATATTAAAGGTAATATTGCAGTCCTGCAGCGAACAATATACAATACTAATAATTGTGTCTGTACATATTAATATGCTTCTCGTCCCAGCAGTCCTGACTTTCCGAGCAGCCCACTTCTCCACATTAACAGCAGTCATTTGGAGAGAAGCAAACGTGCCATTAGAAGCACTTTTACAAGTGTATATTCATCCACCAATTAGCTTAATGTGGCCGCTTTCTGCATATTTTCAATACAGGCCTGCACAAATCTCATTAATATTTCCCCCTAGCGCTTTGACAGATTACCTTGTCATTATGCATCCTGGAGCCTTTGAAACAATATGGGTAAACTACTGTTTGCGAGGTTAATGACAATTATCCCCTAATTACTGCATAAGTCACTCAGTCCACTTTATCTCATAGGAAGGGTTCTGCTCTGTGTATCTGCCATTGTGTCACTGTAAATGAATTTACTATGGCTAAATTTATATCTGCCGTCTTGGCTTGTAAATTGCACTGACAGGAAAATAAGCAAATTAACATGTCATTACTTAAAACTGGCAGGGATATAATAGAATCAACACATAGGATCATGGTAATCATGTTATTAATAGGCTTAGTACAAAACAACTAAGCACAAAGGTCAAATAAGGGAAGGTCTACCACACACAAAGGTCAATGATTGCTTGAAAAGGGACTTAGCTCACTGTAAAAAAGTTGACTGTGTATAAGCTACCCCAAACACTTGAGCATGAAAATTATTCCATTTGATATCAAAGGAAAGAAGTAGTGGTTTTCCCACTATGAACATTTGACATAGGCCAATATTTGGAAAGGATATCACAGTCCAACCTACCATTGATGTATGCCTTGCTTGAGTTAAAGATACTATGTCACTTTGCTCATTTATAACATAGTGACAGAGTATCTTACTAGCCCACCACAAATGTACCCTACTCCCACTCCCCTACAGTTCCATTGCTCAATTGGCTAATCCCCAGACCCAAACACATAAGAGAAGAGGTGAAAAGGTGTAAGCTGTAAAACAGGTTTTGACTCTTGAAGGAAACGGGTGGCAAGGAAGTGCAGGGAAGGTGAGTAGAAGTAGATTTTGGGTGGTCTGGTAAGAGACTCAGAGGTAAATATATAACTTTGTAAATATATAAGTCATTGCTTATAGCATACAAGTACCACTGCACATTGTATTAAACTACAGGGTGAATGAAAGACAGGCTTCAGTTCAAGTCCCTATGAATTGGTCAAGCCCATCTAACATGTTTCACCCACACTGGGCTTATTCGCAATGTGGATGAAACAAATGAACCTTGAAATTAAGCCTGTTTTTCATTCACTTCACACTGGAGTTGAATACAGTGTGCAGCGGTACCTGCATGCTATATTGTATCTTGGAGCTAGATGTGCTCTATCTCTGCAAGCACCTGAATACAGGGTGTAAACCGGGGAGACTGATACTGCGGGCTTGCAGTGATGTTAAAGTTTGTATTTATGACAAAAATCACAAGGCAGGAAGAGCCAGGAGTGCCAGCAGGGGACCCCAGAAGAGAAGGATCAGGGATGCTCTCCCTCCACATTGACTGAGACAGCAGTGGGAACCATTGGCTTTTGCTGCTGTCAGTCATTGAGCCAATGAGGAGACAGAGGGGGTGGGGTCGAGTGACGGGTCTGTGTGTGAATGGACACACAAAGCCGCTACTCGGGAGCAAGCCTGCTTGGGTGCCCCATTGCAAGCAGCTTGCTCTGGGGGTACTCGGCAGGAGGGGGCCCAGGAGGGCCGGCGGGGGACCCGAGAAGAGGAGGATTGGGGCTGCTCTGTGCAAAACCACTGCACTAAGCAGGTAAGTATAACACGTTTATTATTTTAAAAACATAAAAGAAAGCCTTTAATATCACTTTAAAAATTTAAAATCACTTTAACTTTAAATGGAAAGGTTTTCTATGGGCTCAGCCCACTTAGCAGAATTAATTTTATGGCTTTTTTGGCCTGCCCACATAGGAGTTGTTTGCCATAATGAATATAAAAGTTTTCAACATCCTCACATTTTGTTTGTCACACAATACTGTCTATTGCTCCTTTGGACAGATCTGACCCAGTCTCAGTCTCTCTTCTTAACTGGTTTACCAGACCCACATACAGATGCTACAGATACACGTGCCTGTTCAGATGGGTACCTTCCTGTCCCTTCACAATCTCCAACTCTTGGGCATCATCTTGGCACAGTGGCCTTTCTGTGTAGGTCAGTCAGGCCAGCAAACGTATGTGTAAAATTCCCAAGCTATTAATAATTTGTCTTTACCAATTCCAAATGTTGAAGTATATTTTTCATTAGTGTTGTATATCTACAACATCATATAGTATATGTATTGTATATACAATCAATATTCATATAAGAATATGTAAAATGATGGTAAGATTAAATTACTTTGCTGCTCTTAAATAAATTCTACAAACTGCTCAGTTGTTTCAACAGAATATTTCAGGAACTAATTTCCTGTGTACTACTCTTTGTTCTACATTACAGAGTTCATGTATAGTAAAAAAAAAAAAACAAAAAAAAAAACACACATCACTAAAAGAAAATAAAGGATTTTTAAGTCTCTGATCACCTCCCTAGGCTCCTGTTACATCAGTGAGTGGCAGCATGTCCCCAAAGCCTCAGCAGGAGCAGCTTTGTCTGAAATGGAGATTCTGGTGACACTTTTCATTCACATGAGACTGCACGCTTTGCTGAACCAACAAAGCTCCGAAAGCGCAACAGCCCTTGATGTCAGCTACATGCGCTTTGTGCACTGTCTATGCCAGTGGCTCTGAGCCTCCTTGGGAATACACCGAGGTGCGAGACTGTAAGTGCTTTCAGGATATAACAATGTATTCCGTCTGCAACACAGTTGTAGGAACACAACTGTCTCACATGAGAGATTATAAATATGTACACATTTGTGTGCATAACTGCTCTGCTACTGAAATAGAAAGAAATGACTTGCCTTGCCAATCCTTTACAAACTTTTTAAATATAAGAGATGGGGAAGGAAGTGTTAATAGATTAGGATTCTTTCTGGTTATGAACTTTACAGGCAATACAATACATTGTAGTGTTTTCCTTCTTCCTGTTGTTAACAATACAAATGCATTATGTTGGGAACAAACTTGCATCCTTCCTATGATCATTATACCTCTGTAAAATGTTCACCTGTCCAAAAATCATAGGAACTAATACTAGGCCAAACATGAGATCTCCTGTTGTATCAAATCACATCACTATGGAACATTTGTGAATCTGTATTCCTATATCTTGCTTGCAGAATTAACAGTAATGTTTGCATGTTCTTCTGGTGCTTGCAGAGGCATCCGTCTACACTCCAAAGACATGCTGGTAGGTTATTTGGTTCTTGTCTAAATAGGCCCTAGGATGTGTATGCATGTATGTATGAATGTAAAATAAGGGACCTTAGATTGTAAATCCTTGAGGACAGGGACTAATGTGAATGTACAGATTATGAAGTGGCATTTCATGTGTTTGGAAGTAGAACTTTACATCAACCAGAGTCTGCCACAAAAGGAATTACAGAAATCAAGTTTTGTGCAGCAGGTTTATCAATGCCATTGACAAGGGTCCATTCTATAGAAAGTCCAGCTTGGAAGACCAGACACTATCTTTTATGAGGGATAATATGCAAAGAAATTCCCCTGCACTGGTTACCATAATCGGTTTAGGAAAATAGCGTTTGGGTCTAAAATCTTTTGTATTAGATTCTGAGATCATGTCTGACTGACTACAGGTACACGTTGCATCTTCTGCATGTAACAAAAAAGTATGTCTCACCTAATATAAGTAGTAGTAGTAGCAGTAGTAGTTTATTCAAACATGTAAAAAAATATAAACATAAAGATAAAAATAACAAAGTAATCATACAGATTATAGTCAGACACAAAAAACAAACATACATAAAACTGAAAACAAAACAAAATAATTTGGCTTGCATATCCGAAAAGAAGTGGTAAGAAGTATCTGCTTATTTAATTCCACACATTCTCCATAATTAAAATAATACATTATCTAGCTTCCCATCAGCATAACGTTACAGTATAAAGTTACAGTACAATAATTAACAATTCTGATTTATTATACTAATTACTAAAAATCTTGCTATTCAATCATACATACATACATACATACAGACACACTTACCCACATATATGAATATATATATATATATATATATATATATATATATATTTAAGCCTGGTACACATGGGGCGAATGTAGGGAGACATCGGCTGGTTCAAAAGGAAAAGGCCGACATTCGGCCCATGTGTATGTTGGTCTGTCTGACAGAAGCCGGTCATATGGATGAGCCAATGGCAGAGAGCACTGATCGGAGTGTTCTGGTGGGGTCTGTCCCCCTATCAGAACACAACAGCTCAGTGGGGGAGATCACTGTACTAACTTCGCTCATAGTGTGTCCCAAGCTATACATACATGCACATACACACCCAGACAAAACTAAAGTTAAAACAAAAAATAACTCAATAGCAAAATAAGCAATCCGTAAACATAATAATAATTCAAACCCCTTCATTCTTGTACCTTGTAAAAATCATCTCTTTATATCCTTTTTTTTTAAGTATAAGGCCCCATACACACGGACGTTTTTACAGCCACGTTTTTCAGCTTTTTTGCAGCTTAAAAACGCATCTCCATGTTATTCAATGGTCCCATACACACACTGATGTTTTTGAGCTGTAATTGGCGTTGGTGTTTGTAAGCTGCAAACAGAACCCACGACCAGCACGCTCTGAAGCTGCAGTGCTAGAGCGTTTTTCATGCTGAGCCGGCAAAACGCTCACTAAAGCGCATTAGCACCGTAGCGACATTAACCAGCGTTTTTATCGATGGCATTTTCAGGTCCAAAAATAGCAGAGGGATGTCTTTTCAAACAAAACAAGAAGTAGCGCTGACCCTCAATTGCAATGCAAAATGCCGGTTATTTTTCCCTGGTGTCGGTCTCGAAGTTACAGCTCATTTTTTCAATATGCCCTTGTGTATGAGGCAACCTATCAGAACCTAATAAAATATAAAATCTGGCTTCAGAATGGCATACATTTGAATACAATTAAACATTTGTTATTTTATTGTCACATGCAATTACTGTATACTTTGCATATACTGTAATATTCTTTAAGAAAAAAATGGCTATCCAAGATAAGATACTGCAAAAATAAGTAATCATCACTGCGCAGTTACCACAAAGGCTAATTCTAAAAAGGTTCTGAGAATACTCATGTAATTATCTGAGTTCTCCTTCTTTTCTACATGCAGTGTGTAAAAGAGTTCACCACAGAGACAAATCTTTATGATGTATGCATGCGTCAATGCTCACTGACACTTTGCTGACCACTGGATATGCCTGAAATGGAACTGAGAGCATCTAAAAGTCAGCAAAACATCAATGAGTATTGACACCTGCAGTCAACATAGAAGACAGCTGCCTCTAGTGTGACTCCTTTACACACTGGGCCTGAAATGCATTACTGCTCAGATGGCCCCATACATATCTTTCTTTAACCACTTAAGCCCCAGAACCCTTTTTTACACTTGTTGTTTACAAGTTAAAATCTTTTTTTGTTTGCTAGAAAATTACTTAGAAGCCCCAAACATTACATATTTTTTTCAAACACCCTAGAGAATAAAATGGCAATTGTTGCAATACTATTTGTCACACGGTATTTGTGCAGCAGTCTTTCAAGCGCAATTTTTTTGGAAAAAAAAATCACTTTTTTGAGTTAAAAAATAAGACAACAGTAAAGTTAGCCCAATTTTTTTGTATATTGTTAAAGAGGATGTTACGCCAAGTAAATAGATACCATACAAGTTACGGCTGAAAATTGCGCACTCTTGCGGAATGGCGACAAACTCCGGTACTTAAAAATCTCCAAAGGGAATGCTTTAAAAAGTTTTAACGGTTACCAGGTTAGAGGTGCAAAGGTCTTTTGCTAGAATTATTTCTCACACTCTGGTGATCGCTGCGATACCTCACATGTGTGGTTTGAACACCGTTTTCACATGCGGGCTTGAATTACGTATGTGTTTTCTTTGCTGCGCAAGCTCGCTGGGACAGTGGCGCTTTAAATTCGTTTTTTTCATTTATTTATTTTGTTTTATTATTTTTTAACACTGTTCCTTTAAAAAAAAATCTGATCGCTTTTATTGCTATCACAAGGAATGTAAACATCCCTTGTGATAGTAATATATGGTGACAGGTACTCTTTATGGAGGGGTCTAAAAGACCCCCCATCCCTCTTTTACACTTCACAGTATTCAGATCGCCAAAAACAGCGATTCTGAATACTGTCATTTTTTAAAAACCGACGCCGTTAGCCACCGAGTAAACCGGAAGTGGCGCTGTGACGTTGCTTCCGGAAATGTACAAAGGACTCCCGATCAAAGC
The DNA here is from genome assembly GCA_018402905.1 of Glandirana rugosa. Classification (NCBI taxonomy): domain Eukaryota; kingdom Metazoa; phylum Chordata; class Amphibia; order Anura; family Ranidae; genus Glandirana; species Glandirana rugosa. Next base: position 1,204,478 of record BLSH010192371.1, on the reverse strand, counting down.
CGATTCCGGCTTCTACAGGGACTCCAGTCAGCGGCCGGACATGTCCGATCGGAGCTCTGGTCTCCTGGTGGGATGGGAGGCTGGAGAAGAGCAGCGGACGATGGCAGGAGGGGAGGATGGCTCCTCCCGCTGCCTGGGATAATGACCAAGTGGCTCCCGAGCCAAATTGGCTATTATCAACGGATAGCCGGCCGCCTACTCTAAAAAAAACGGTACCAGGGTATAGCCTGTAGCTGCAGACTATCGCCCGATACTTCCACTTAAAGCAGCCACCGTTTATTAATGATGATTTGCATTAAGTGGTTAACTTTACAGCAATAGATTAGTAGGACCCTATCATGTACAGTTTTTATTTCTCAGTAGCGTTTTAGTTAGCTATCAAATTTTCTTTTATTTTAGTCTTTATGTGAAAAAGTGTGTTTAAAGGCACAATGCTATCAAGAATACAGAGTATGAGCTTATATTAAGAAGTTCAGTATCAGCACAAATTAGCAGGCAAGTACTTTTTAAAGTCTGCCAGTGTATGTAGTAATGTTACAGTTTAATACTAATTCCACTCTCTCCAGGAACACAAAAGTGTGAAAAGCTGAGATTTCATGCAGCTATAGGAAAATGTAATAAAATACATTAAAAACATTTATTTCCCCCTACTTATTACTCAACATTGATACCATAAATATAACAATGAAAAAAAATTGTATATTTTTTTTCCCCTTTTTTTTTTTTTTTTATGCTTTACTAGATACTGAGATTGATGTACAACTGGGGCATTTATTTTAGAGGCACACATGGTAGAGCATTATTCATGAAAAAATCAGTCTGTTCTATGAGTCCACCTATATTTTTTCCTGTACACGGGACTGCATTTAGAAGAAAAAGAAGCAATCACTGAGATGTCATTAAATAAAAGTTGTTTTCAGGGTGTAGAATGTGTTGCTATGGTGCACAGCACTGAAGAGAATACACTAATGGACCCTCTACTTAATGTCATTAGAGCTATTATTGACACCAGAAAGGCACAAAACCATTAGCATTACGCTACAGCTCCCTTTTGCTTCTACCTAGATTTACTATTTGATTCACAATTTTAATTTTATTCTCCTTCATTTGGGGGCCACATTACACAAAACGCATAATTAAAAGCTTCTACGGCTCTGTATACGGCTCAAATTAAAAAGATAGGAAACATTGGCAGATCTAATCCACTGGAAATTAATAAATCAAAGACCTTTTTTTAAAATTTGGTTTCTTCTCTGTCTATAATGCGGAAGGTTTGGGAGCATTTCAATAGTAAAAATAAAGCAGGATATTTATGTAGTGTGGTTTTGGAACTTGAGGATTATTCGTTACTTTTGGAATGTAAGTATTTGGCCTGAGATGAGGTCAACATATTTTTTTCTGTAGTTACATTCATAATGATGAAAGTTGGTGTATATTATACTCACATCAATAAAATAAATATATATTTTTAGGTAAGGGTATATTGTTATGTATTTGCTTATTTATTTATTTTTTATGTATACAAAGAGCTTTACAAACATACCACCATTGACATAAGTCCCTGCTTCAGAGGAACTAACAATCCAGTATTTTAGCGTATATCCACAGCCAGATAAGTACAAGCATACATACCAGAGCCAGTTTGGTTTGAAGCCATTTAATCATTCAGTGGGTTTTGGGCGGAAAGTAGGGCATCCAAATGGAAACAATGCCAATCAGGGCAAAACATGCTGCATTTGCAAAAGATTAAAACGTCCAACCATTTTATGTGTATGTGATAATAAACATACCCTGTAACAGGTTAGAACAATAGATGACATTGTCATATATACTACATTACCAAAAGTATTGGGAAGCCTGCATTTACACACACATGAACTTTAATGGCATCCCAGTCTTAGTCTGTAGGGATCAAAATTGAGTAGGCCCACCCTTTGCAGCTATAACAGCTTCAACTCTTCTGGGAAGGCTGTCCACAAGGTTTAGGAATGTGTCTATGGGAATGTTTGACCATTCTTTCAGAAGCGCATTTGTGAGGTCAGGCACTGATGTTGGATGAGAAGACCTGGCTCACAGTCTCCTCTCTAATTCATCCCAAAGGTGTTCTATCGGGTTGAGGTCAGGACTTTGTTCAGGCCAGTCAAGGTCCTCGACCCCAAACTCCCTCATCCATGTCTCTATGGACCTTGTTTGTGCACTGGTGCGCAGTCATGTTAAAAAAAAATTGTTCCTGCAAAGTTGGGAGCATGAAATTGCTCAAAATGTCTTAGTATGCTGATGCCTTAAGTGTTCCCTTCAATGGAACTAAGGGGCCAAGCCCAACCCCTGAAAAACAACCCCACACCATAACCCCCCCTCCACCAAATGATTTGGATCAGTGCACAAAGCACGGTCCATAAAGACATGCATGAGTGAGTTTGGGGTAGAGGACTACACAGAATCCTGACTTCAACCCAATAGAACACCTTTGGGAAAAATTAGAGTGGAGACAGGCGAGGGTGGGCCAACTCAATATTAAATCCTACAGACTAAGACTGGGATGCCATTAAAGTTCATGTGCATGTAAAGGCAGGTGTCACAATACTTTTGGTGATAAACTGTATACATTATGTATACCATTAAAAGCGTTGTTGTTTTTAAAGAACAAAAATGATATTTAAAGGCCCTGAGATTAGTTAATGAGATGTACGGCGCTGGACTCTCAGATCCTATTAAGAATTATGGTTCCAGGAACAGTTTCTCCTCCCACCACTGTCTTCAGAGACTGTGATTTTCTACCAGTCTTAAAGCATGCTTTGCTGTACACTGCTACCTCTGTTGTTGCTGCCAAAATCATTTTTGTGCTTTGAATATGTGCTATAAGAAACAGTAAATATGCCAGGCTTGGACTGGCCTTTTCACTACATGCAACTATGTATTATATTTTATGACGCAAGCAAAACATCTAGGTGTCTAGCTGTTTGCAAACAGGTAAGTAATTTTGATAAAGCCAAGTTGCACTATTACCTGAACTTGTAAAGCAAAATAACAGTTAGCATTCCTTTACTGAATCAAGGGGTGAGTGCAATAATAATAAAAATATGCTTCAGATTATTTAGCTTTTCATTTTAATTTTTCTACAGTACATAAGAGTTCTTTCCCAGTGGGTTAATAAAAAAGCAGTCACCATTTAAAACAAATGAGCTAATTAAGAATGGATGATCATTCTTGCATTTTGCTCTCAACGGCATCACCATTGTGATGATTCCATGTAGTACTCTTAGGAAAATGTATTAGTAAAAAGTCACTAAACTTAATATTCAGTAAGCTATGTGATAATAGCCCCTTTGTCTTATTGGTATTTCTATTCAGCTGAATACCTACAGATCATGGAGGCCGTATAGCAAAAGTTAAGCAGAGCCCTGTGGAGACTTTTCCCTGTAGCACATGACAGTGTCAACTGTAACAATATTGTAGTTGATCTTAACATACTGTATATTATGCCAACATGAAAAACAGGTATCAGAAGAGCTGTTAGCCTAGAGCAGGGTTTCTCAACCAGGGTTCCATGGAACCCTAGGGTTCCTCCAGAGGTTGCTAGGGGTTCCTTGAGCAATGGTCAATTTCTATCTCTCAGATAAATTCCCAATGATACCATTGATCTTTTTAGCTATCGGTAAGGGGGAATTCTTCCCAATGACCACAAGTGTAAGGAGCATTCTTCCCATTGACCATCACACTGATGTATCATGAGTTGTAGATTTTTAATTTTTAGCAGGGGTTCCCCGAGACCAGAAAATTATTTCAAGGGTTCCTCGGTGTTGAAAAGATTGAGAAAGGCTGGCCTAGAGAATACACTACTAGAGACCAGTTAGGTTATTGAAGATCTATAGATAGAAGGGGCAGCAGAAAGAGGAGGTGGAGGAGGACTAGTGTAAAGGAGGGTATAACCCCTGTCATTTCTTTGCTGTCCAATTGGGGTGATTTCCTTCCTATCCCATAGCCACAACAGAACATGAGAGTAAATTCCATCAAACTTATGGAGATCCCCAAGAACTAGTGTCTCCAATGGAAGATTTCCCCTATTCCTGTTCTGGTGACCACTCAAAATGTAACTATTACCAGGACAAATAGAGAGGGTAAATCTCTCCAAAGGGGACTCCTGACAGATGTTCTAATCTAGAAATAAAACAAAAGTTGGGTCTTCAGTTATATTTCAATTTAACAGCTCACAATTCTGTCCTCATTAGCTTGCTAGTCTTTTTCAACATCAACCTATGTTTTCAAAGATATATATCGTCTTAGGTTCTTTGTTCTAAGGTGGTCTAGTAATCAATCAAAATAGACTTGTAGTAATATTAATAATAAAGATTATAACAGCAACCAAATGATAATGGTATACTATTACATAGCTGTTTGTCTCCTTAGCACTTTTAATCTATTTTACCTTAACACAAACTTCACACATCTCAGCTGTCTTATCAGTTTTTAGCTGTGAAGACACATTGGCATTTTTTAAAGCTTCAGGAAGATTATGTTAGACATATAGGATCCTCGGTGAGAGGAGAGTTGAAAACATTGCTGGAACTGGCAACAAGAGACAATAGGAGGAGATTTATATGATGGTTGCTGGATATGTCTAACATGGAGATACTGTAAGCCGAGGATACCACACCTGGAGATATTTAAGGCAATATCGGACCTCCTATCATTTAGAAGTCCAAAATCAGGGTCAGCGCATTTACAAAAGTGTGGGTGAAGGTCAGATCATGTCTCTTGGGATATGCTGAAGTGATTTATGCACAGCATCTTGTGTTTGTTGAATGAATTTACACAGAAGAAGCGTTTGAATCACAAGTTTGAATCACAAGTTAGGATGATTGCAGAGTCTAGATTTACTTGGCGCTTGTATATTCTATGATGGCCTTAGTACCCTTGGAGATTGCATGCTTGGCCAGCTCACTGAGCATCAGTTAGCAGATGACGGTCCAGATCTCCCGGGAGCTAATAGTGGAGGGCTGGTTGTAATAAGTTAGACAGGAAGCTTCACCAGCAATGCACTTGAAGATGTCATTGACGCAGGAGTTCATGATGCCCATGGCCTTTGATACAATGTGGGTGTTACCATGGACCTGCCTAATCACCGTGTACATGTAGATGGCATAATCTCTCCTTCCTGCTCTTATTCTTCTTATTGCAGTCCTTCCCCTGGCTCTTGGTCAGGGCTTTCTTGGAGCCCTTCTTGGGTGCCGGGACAGACTTGGAAGTTTCAGACACAACAATGTTACCACCATGTGCATTGATTGTGGATATTTATTGGATGAGCATGTGGGAGATTATGATGGTTTTGGACTATATTGTGGACGACACACTTCACAGTGGTGGCCAGGCTACATCAGAAGCATCAAAGCATCTAAAACACCAATCAGCTTTTACAGCAGCTAAACAATAGCTGCTTTCTGTAAAGAGAAAGTTAGGGAGAGAGGAAGGGCAGTGACTGGTGTTGATATCAAGAACCATTCCTCTAAGTCTGGCATCAGCTCTTTTACTACTGGAGACTTTACAGGGGGTCAAAGTCAGCATCAACTCCAATCTTTCCGACCCCTAATGATACAGTACTAAATCTGTGTTATCTTCACATGTATACAGATTTTCTAAGTTTAATGTGTCCCAATATTCTAAAAAATGGGGACCTCCCTCAAAAGACCAGACTCCATAGCAGCTGTGTGGGTATAGTTACAACCAGTGTTAATTGTGACGTCAAATTTCGATTGAGTTTTAGTTATAGTCTTTTGACTAATATGTCATTTTATTTTTAGTAGTATTTTAGTCATCTGAATTGTTTTCCTTTTAGTTGTATTTTAGTCGTCTGAATTGTTTTAATTTTGGTTGTATTTTAGTCTTTTGATTAACATGCCATTTTAGTTTTAGTGGTATTTTAGTAATCTGAATTGTTTTAGTCGTAATTTAGTCGACTAAAATATCCAGTATATTTTAGTCCACTAAAATCTAATGGGTTTAGTTACATTTTAATGCATCATTTAAGCATTTCTTTAGAACTGCCAAACTCATATACTCCTGGAGTAAAAATCTAATAATATGTTATTATTTATGGTATTAAGGTTTATACATGCACTACAAACACAGATTTAGCCGTTGTGATATACAATGTCTTTATAAATAAAACCAAGTTTCATAAACAAACAAAAATATTGATTTTTGACAAACAGAAGTACAATTTGAAAATATATTTAAAAAAAAACCCCTGTAAACTCTATTGACTGTAATGCCATTGCACATATTACCTGAATATATAACCAACATTAACCACTTCGGGCCTGTTTTTTGGACTTGGTGTTTACAAGTTAAAACCAGTTTTTTTTTGCTATAAAATTGCTTAAAACCCCCAAACATGATATATATAATATATATATATATATATATATATATATATATATATATATATATATATTTTCTAATACCCTAGAGAATAAAATGGTGATCATTGCAAAACTTTATGTCACACCGTATTTGCGCAGCGATCTTATAATCGTGTTTTTTTTTTTTTTAAAAATTCACTTTTTTGAGTGAAAAAAATAAGACAACAGTAGCCCAATTTTTTTCCATATTGTGAAAGATAATGTTACGCCAAGTAAATTTATACCCAACATGTCATGCTTCAAAATTGCGCCCGCTCGCGGAATGGCGACAAACTTTGCAACCTAAAAATCTCCATTGGGGACATTTAAAAATAACAGTTAAAAAAAAAGTCCCTTTTAAGAGCATTGGGCGGAAGTGACTTGTGATGCAGCGATGTGGGAACCCTGCAAATCCACTGTGGGTTCCCGCATCGCATGTTTTTGGGCGGCAGTTCACACTGCAAATTATGGTCCAAGTTGTCTACAACTATAACTGAGTGTATGGTCGCTTTTATTATGCATTCAAAGAAGTAAGCAATAAATACTGATTTTTAATACCCCCTTACCCATGCACAAATTAAATAGTAGAAGCATTCTGCTAGTCGGTAGGGTTTAACAACTTACTTCAATTATGCAATAAAGCCTCATGCACACAGGAAGTTTTTTGACTGTTTTACAGCTGCTGTTTTTAGCTGCAGACATTTTTTCTAAGTCAATAAACCCTCCATCATGTTATCCTATGTGTTCATGCACACATAGGCTGTTATCAATTGTTTTTAGCAGTGACGTTTTTGAGCTGTAAAACAAAACCCAAGCCCAGAGGGTTCTGAGAGAGGTTTTTCAGCTGTAAAAACGTTAAAATGCTCAAAAACGCCCAAAAACACTCAAAAATACTCAAAAACGTCGATCCCCAACGTTTTTGGACGTTTTTGATCAATTGAAAAAAAAAACGCTGGCCCTTTAAAAACGTGCAAAAATGCGCAAAAACGCCGGTAATATAAGGCTGGTAAAAGCTGAAAAAATCACTGATAAGCTACTGAGGTTTTTTTTTTTACTTTTTTTTAAAGCCCTGTGTGCATGAAGCCTTACTCTAAGGCCACTTTCACACTGAGCCCTTTTTTAGGCGCTTTTGCGCTAAAAATAGCGACTGTGAAGTGCCTGAAAAACGTGTCCCAATGCACCCCAGTGTGAAAGCCTGAGTGCTTCTTTTACACTGGGGCGGTATGCTTGCAGGACAGTAGGAAAAGTCCTGCAAGCAGTATCTTTGGGGCGGTGCGCTGAGTGGTGTATACACCGCTCACAAACCGCCCCTCCATTGAAATCAATGGACAGCTCTTCTGAAGCGGCTGCATGCCGCCTCGGAAGCGCGGAGCGCCTGCACTTACAGTCCTGCTCACCATTATTGGCACCCCTTCATGTTTTGCATAACTGAGTGAATGTCTTCAGAAATAAATGGAAATGTACCAAATTTATATCAGCAGGATCTTACGTCGGCGAAGTCTTCTCGACAGGTAACTAAAGTTACCTCCCCGCCAAACACTCGCCACATATGTGGTGAGTCGCGTGGCGGGGTTTCTATGACGAACGTCCTGAAAAGGATGACAGGACGTTCGTATGGCGGGGTCACATTTTCTTCGTGAGTCCGAAAGTGTGACCCCACGTAACCCTGTGCAAAAAGTCCGTGAAGTGTCAGCGATAAAAATCGCGTTTTCGCGGATTTTTTCCCGAGTCACACTTTCACCGGAATCTCATTCCGAAGTACGTGTGTCCCGAAATTTTTTTTCATTTTTTTTTTTGGAGTCATCGAATAGTCACTAAAAAAGTCGAAAATGGTCGGAATATAATGGCCGCAAAAACGCGTAAAAACGTGCAAAAATTTC
>BLSH010192371.1:1167951-1180415 GCA_018402905.1 Glandirana rugosa | reverse complement strand
TAAAATAAGTCCAATATATATATATATATATATATATATATATATATATATATATATGTAATAAAAAAATAATGTCCTTTCCAGGAACATGCCCCCAGCTAAGGCTGGCCATACATTATACAATTTTCTTGTACAACTTTTTTTTAGATTTACCAAAACCATATACTATGAGGTCAAAACTAAACACTTTCAATTTGTATGCAGTCAGGCAGTCCCTTGCACTACATAGTTGAAGATCAATCTAAAGGAAATTGAACAAGAACATTGTATAATGTATGGCCAGCTTTAGTATGTACATGGCTACTGATCCTTATGGCTGGACCTGTATGGCCAGCTTTAGTATGCACATGGCTACTGATTCTTATGGCTGGTCCTGTATGGCCACCTTTAGTATGGCTACTGATCCTTATGGCTGGACCTGGAGTAGGTGGACCACTGAGAACAACCAAGGTTGCAAACATTCCCTGGTACTGGGTAGCCTGTGGCAGTGAACAGTCCATAATGTCTGCATCTTTGGTCTGTAATTCTATATTAGTATATTAGTATCTGATAAAGAAGGCAATGACAGTGAAAGGCACACAAAAACACATACATGTCCCTATTCAAATAAGCATTTACTTTCATTAAAATGATGCATTCTAGGTAAAAAAACTGTGCATTTATTTATTTATTTTGGAGCCTGTACGGCTGGGATCACACTATGTGCGACCGTGGGCCATGGCAGGGGGTCTGGTGCATCCCTATTCACCATTTCAGGTCCAAATTAGGTCTCAATTTTTGGCTGAATTCGGACTTGAAATGGAGCCAAAGAAGCACAGGACAGGGAAACTCACATCCAATTTGCAATAGTGTGAACCCAGCCTTAAGCATTGCACCAGCAATCAGCAGATCACTGGTGTCATGCAGGTCTCCAGCACATCTACCAGTGTATCTGTGTGCCCGTACATGACATACAGGCAAGTAGATACAATCTGACAGGAGGAGAGAATGAACACTACAGCACACTGGTAGTTCATTGAAAACTACAGGCCAATAGCCACAAAGGATGCCGGCCTTGTAGTTTACCATTCACAGGACACTGTGTATGAGTGACATGGCTGGCCAGGTGGAGCCCCCTGCTCGGCCACATTTTTTAAATTGTGACACTTAGCAGAGGGGAGAAGATCCCCGCAAGCTGTCAGATCGGGGATCGTGGAGATTTGGGGGTCGGTCCGTATGTAACATGTTACACCCTGAATATGGGTGCAACGTGTAACATGTTCTGAAAGGTGAACTTATCCTTTAAAGCTGAATTATGAAATAAGCAAATGTTGTCCAAATACATTTGACATACATATTCTTACTTAAATCTTGGTGTGCTTTGTGCATTTTTTACAGACCTGTGCGGTAATCCAGTGTCAAAAATTACCTCTGTGCAGGAACTTCCTCTATTAGGACCAGTGACTTCTTCTTTCTCTCATTGTGCAGGGTGACTGGTCTTGTATCCGACCCCTCCTGTCAGCCTGTAGTAGCTGGCTTTGCTGGGCCCCTTCCACTGCTTTGCTCTCTGCACAAGTTATGTATAGTATAATAATGATGTCACTACTATGTGTAATACCTGGGTTTGCAAAGGCATTTAGGGCACATAAAGTGGGTTTATAATGTTTGAAGCTATTGTTGAATATACCGTATTTGCATAAAAGTTTTTTGCACCTGGAGCTCAGCTTTATCAATTGCTGAAGCTGGCTTGCTACCTTCCACTGTGGGTATAGTGAAGGGAATATGAACTGAACATAACAGTTCTCATACCATGATCAGAGTTACTGGGCAGTGATAAACTGACAAGTCCATTTTTTAATCTTTTGTTGTCAAGGATCAGATCAAGGCAATCTACAAAGCACTTTCTAGTTGAATTATTTAAAAAATGAATAAAGTTCTAACTAGTATTTCAGGTTGCATAAATGGCATACAATACCACTGGGCATGAATGGGTTAGGAAACACGTACTCCATCCTTTCTGAATGCACTATTAACCCTTAATGAAAGCATCTACAAAGTCACAGACAGTACTGGAGTAAATCTTGATTCTCCGTTTGCAGTCATACTTCTCTACTGTCTCCAGGAATAATTGAATCTTTCCTGAAGCTAATCCAGCTACAAATAAATCATTCCCACAAGCACTCAGCATTTCCCCACAGACTTTGACAAGCTTCCTTCTCAGCGCATTTTCACTCTCCTACTGTAAAAGCTAACACGCTTTAGGGGCGCTTATTATATTTCCTGATGCAAATGAGAAGCTACATTAACTGCTGCACGGTTGGTACTATTTTGCAGCGGATAGTATTACTAATGTCATGTCAGACTTTCTCTCTATTATTATTTTTCAGACAAGATCCTATAGTAATGGGAAAGGAAAATCCCTTTCCTTCATCCTTTATTTTTTCATCAAGTCCTCTATCTCATGTTGGAAAGTAGCTAACATTTGTATATGTGAATGAAACACACAAAACTATTGTGTCATGCTCTAAATAACCGCATTTAACATACTGACATAAACATGATGAATGCATTTAAAGTATATATAAAGCCATAACTTATTTCAGTTTTGAACAGAGTAGAGAACGGTTAAAATTCCTGTCTTTCTCTGCCCCATTGGGGAGAACTACCTTAACCAGAGGAAGGAAATGTTTCCAAAACAAAGGAAACCCCCGGGTCAAATGTCATTGGAACAAGCAGATAATTTCTATTGGAAATTTCCCTTCAATTCCACTTCTGGTGACAGTGATCACCAAGGCAAATAGATAGGTGAGATATTTTCAGAAACAGAAAACAAAAAAAACCTAATTAATTATAGAAGCCAGCATGCCAGGGCTATGTCTAAAAAGTTTACTGAGGCCCATATAAAAATATATATATATATTTCAGAGAGACAGAGGTCCCCTATATCACTCCGATAAAGGATTCCTCCATGTCTCTGATAAGTTGTTTTCCAAAAAATTCTTGGTAATCTTAGTATGCTAGCTTCTAGGGATGGACTGAACATCCCCTGGTTTGGTTCGCAGCAGAACATGTGAACAGACCAAAAATTAGTCCGAACATTCGAACACCATTAAAGTCTATGGGACCTGAACATGAAAAATCAAAAGTGCTAATTTTAAAGGCTTATATGCAAGTTATTGCCATAAAAAGTGTATGGGGACCCAGGTCCTGCCCTAGGGGACATGTATCAATGAAAAATAAGTTTTTAAATTGATCGTTTTTTTCAGGAGCAGTGATTTTATTCCTTTAAATAATGTGCCTGGGGCTCCCCTTAGTCTGCCTGTAAAAAGGCGCACCTCTGTGATGTTTAGAACAGTGCCAGAGCGGAATGACATTTGTAAAGGAAAAAGTCATTTAAAATTGCAGCTGTAATGTATTGCCGGCTCCCGGCAATATACAAAAAAAATCACTGAAAAAATTTGCATAGGGTCCCCCCCTTCGGGTCTGGTATGGATTTTAAGGGGAACTCCACGCCAAAATAAAAAAAAATTGATGTGGGATTCCCCCTGAGATCCAAACCAGACCCTTATCCGAACATGCAACCTGGCTGGCCAGAATAGGGGGGACAGGCGAGCACCCCCTCCTGAACCGTACCAGGCTACATGCCCTCAACATGGGGAGTATGGGGGCTTTGGGACAAGAGCCTCTTCCCCACAACCCTGGGCTGTGGTTGTGGGGGTCTGCGGGCAGGGGGCTTATCGGAATCTGGAAGCCACCTTTAATAAGATCCCCCCATGTGAATTAGTATTGGGTATATCGTACCCCTACTAATTCACCAAAAAGTGTTAAAAAAGAAAAAACCACAGGAGACAATTAGAGACAAGTCCTTTACTAAAAAGAAAAAAAGTGCCCGCGTTGTAATCTATTGTCAATCACGGTGCGCAACGAACCCAAAACATTTTTTTAAAAAGCTGCTCCTCCTCCTTGGCAGGGCTCCCACCGACTGAGCTCACATTGTTTTGACAGTTTATTTATAGTGAAGGGCGGGGCCACCCGGTGACTTAATTGAGTGACCCACCCCTCTGACTTCACATGACGTCAGAAGGGGGTGGGTTCACCCTTCACTATAAATAAACTGTCAAAACAAAGCGAGTGCAGACGGCGGCAGCCCTCCCATGGAGGAGGAGCTGTGTGTACTGTCTGCGCACTATGCATTATGGGGCATTCTGTGTTGCCGTAGTCTCGCCGAACACCCTCATAATGTTCTGAACTTATGTTTGGGCCGAACCATTTGCCTATCCCTTCTAGCGTCTATTGGTCATTGGATCTACATGGTACTGTTTTGGCCACGTACCCACGTCTATGTTTTATTATGAGGAATGGGTGTGGCATGGATTGATTTTGTTTTAGCATTAAAAAAGGACATGTTCTAATCCTTCCCTACTCTATCAAAAAGTAAAGCATATGCATTTTAACATCTTCAGATAAATCTTTAAATAGTCTTTCAGCAGGACCTGAACGAACTGGACAAATTTTGATCCATCTATGGCCAGTCCTGTTCAAGAGCAGTCAATCTACTGAAAAACTGCTCATGAGCAGGCTTGCTGTAAAACTTTAGTTTGACAAGTGCTGCAGCCAATAGGCTGCGGGGCTGATCAGTGTATTATGACAGTGGAAGAGCCTAGCTGACTCATCCACTGTCAGAATGCAATGACTCCGTGATTACCTCATCCACTTTGATTGCTGACCAAGCCCGCTGGCTGAGCAAAAAAACTGAGGGATGAAGTATATTTGTATATGGTCAGATTTAATCTGATTTAGTAAAGTAATAATTGTTGTACTAGCATGTGTTTATATATAAAAAACCTTAAAAATCTGCACTTAGACTAAAAAATTGTGTATGACAGTAAAAAGCTGCTAGCACGGGTTAACAGATGATAACCAACATATTGTATCCCAAAAAGCAAAAGTGCAGCGCTAAACAAACAAAAAATAAATATGCATATGAGTGATCAAACAAAATCCATAGAGACCCCATGCACAATTGACAGTACAAACGTGAGTCCAAACAAATAAGTGAACAAAAGTCCAAATAAGTGCAAAAGGAAACAATGGTGATATTCCCAGAATAACTCAAGAAGATGCAGTGAGATGTGTTTATATATATTTATTCATGTTCAAGTTAAGTTACATTCCCCTAACTTGAGATTTGAGCTGAACACAGGCTGAGTGAACCTGTTTTCTTTAGTAATTCAGACTCTTTATATTTTACCTTTGAGAAGTACAAACACAAAATACCTGACTTTTCCTAGCATGTTTGAATAAAATTGAATAAAGTATTGCCGTTTAATCAAGTCAGAGGACTTGCCATACATTTTATAGTAATGTATGAGGGACATGAATGCCAGGGAGAGCAGTAACTCAGAGCTGGCTGATTGGATATCATTTTATGAGCAATTCACACTGAGCATCACTTTCTAAGCTGAAAGTGGGACATTAAATCTTTATTGTAATCCGCTTAAGAAGAATTGTATTAATAGCTTAATATTATTGTGTGTGACTGATAAAAAATACCATTTTAAATCGGCACTAAATCTCATCCAAGTATGCTACGTGCTACAGAGAAGAAGAATAACCCATGAAGCAGTGTGAAAATAATCACTTCTTCTGACCTGCCAGACAAAATATTGTAGTGTAGAGTAGAGATGAGCAAATGTGACTGGGTTTAGTTCATGGGAAATTTTTTTGAACCTAGCATACAAAATTTGCAAACTTAAAGGGTAACTTCACTTTCGTGGAAAATAAATAGCAACTAAAAAAAATAATATAGCATTTGCTACAGAAGTCATATTGTGATTGCATTTTATTAAAAAATACCTTTCCTTTATAGTCTGTAATTTTCTGTAAAATGCATTGTAATATAGAATGTCCCCCAGAAACATAATTTCCTACTTGTATGGTTGGCTCACTGATTTTTCCAGAGGTCTACACTAAGCAGGGGTTACCCAAAAGCAGATTTTGGGTAACCCCTGTAACAAAAATGTTACAAAAATGAGATACTCCCAAAGGGAAAGCACATCTAAAAAGGATGCAGACCCTGCCAATTTGCTCATTAAAACCCTACAAATGCAGCAGCTGATTGATAATTATAACATCACATCCAATAGATTCATTTTCCACATGGGCACAGGCAAACAAACAGTTATTTCTTCAGAATAGCAAGAATAGTCAAATCTGCAACAAAGGTAGGAATCTGGAACAAAGTTTTGAAAACTCTGCACATAGATCACCCAGAGGGGAGTATTTTTTTTTCTCAACAAAAGCAGAGTTACTCTTTAAAACTGAACCTCATTGAAGTCTACAGGGAGTGATATTCAATCTAGGCCATTTTCAAGGCTAATAGGCAAGTGATTGTCAAAATATGGCATAGGAAGCTGGCATTGGACAAATACCCCCTTTTGTCATGAGAGACGTACACCAATGTCAACAACATTTTTATAAAATATTGTACATAATGAAGAGGGTTCTTCGTTTAATGCAACTTCAAAATGGATATGGTAAATTCAATACATGCTTTGGAAATCGTATGTAAGCAGTTGAGAAGGCAGAAAATTGACAAGGCAAGTTGAAAAGACAAGACAGGTTTGAGTGTATTATCTGAACAACAATAGCCACATATATTGGGGTTGATTTACCAAAACTTGAGAATACAAAATCTGGTTCAGCTGTGCATGGTAGCCAATCAGATTTTTACTTCAGCTTGTTCGATTAAGCTTTGATAAAAAAAAACAAAAAACTGGAAGCTAATTGGTTTCTATGCAGAGTTGAACCAGATTTTGCACTCTCCAGTTTTAGTAAATCAACCCCATTGTATAGTAGCTGGACAGTATGTAAGCAGATTGGTTAGGTTGCAATATAAACATGAGAGCCAAGGCAGGTTTTATCTTAAAATACATATTAAAATATATTACTTGTGAGACAATATTCCCAAAAATTGTACAGTGACTGGAAAGCATGTAAGTAACTTGATTAATCTTGAATGTATGAGGAAGCAACAAGGCATGTTTTATTTGAAATAAACATTAGAATACTGTATATTTTTTGAGATGAAATAGCCACACATATTATACAGTGAATGAAGAGAATGTAAGCAGCTGGAAAGCAGGAAGAAGGCTTGGTTGGACCACAATGTAAGAGGGATAGACAATGCACATGTTATCCTTAATTCGAAAGTAGAGTTTCAGAGACAATGGCCATGCATATTATACAGTAGTTAGACAGTATGTAAGAAACTTGGTTAGGCTACAAAGTAAGAGAGAAAGAAGAGGCAAGTTTTATGTAGAAATATACATTAGAGAGTATTACTTCAGCAACAATAGCCACACATTTTTCCAGTGTCTGAACATTATGTAAGCAGCTTGGTTATGCTACAAGGAGGGTTGGATAAGGCAATTTTTACTTGAAACATTGTACATTTTAGCCACAAATATTTTTAAATGGCGAGGCACTGGAATAGGCCTCAAACTTGGGGACACAGATCATTATTTACCTAGCTGCAAACATTCCAAGTTTTGAAGCTGAGTTCTATTTGTGGAAACATTATATTTTGCCACCTTTGCAGTACCTAAGCACTGGAATAGGCCAAAAACTTCACTCACACAAAGAATAATGGAGAGCTGACTGAAAATTACTATCGCACCCAAGTGTTGCTGAAGCAATACGGTTATTAATACCAAATGTCTGCAAATATTTGTTTTGCACTATGGTTCTCTGTATTTCATATTTCCTGGTCTGTCATGACAAGGTACAGTATTTATTGGAGGTCTTAAAGCTGTTTACAGTTTTCAATTGTTCTACAAATGTCATGATTTGCATACATAGTTCTCCAGCATTCCGAGGTTGTATCAGCTGACCTCCGGGTTTTGGTGACATCACCTCCGGTGATGCGAGTCCCTCTGCTGTTCGGCCACAGCACAGCGGGCTATCTCCCAACAAGGATCTCCTTTCCATCTGGGTCCCCTGGCATATTCCCACTGCTGCAAGACTGTGCCTGGTCAACCGCTGGTAATACTGCATAACATCATGTTTCTCATGCTTTTAATGTGTTTAGAATAAATATTTGACCTTTAATTGGATATCAGGTCTTTGATGTAATTGGGCTCTGAAATCAATCTTGCTATCAGCCTTTTATACACTTTCCACCCATAGATGTTATCCATGTGTTTTTTCAGGAGTGGCCGCTGGTCTTTTGTTTTCATGTACACAGAGAGAGAAGAACTAATGTTGTTCCTCCCCCTCTGTGACGTCACAAACAAGAAGCAACAAGGGTTTTGACACTTCTGGTTCGGTTTGTTTATTTACACATGTGAGGCATCACCATGAACATCAGAGCAAGAGAAATAATTCTGACACCAGACCTCCTATGTAACTCTAAACTGGTAACCTGTAAAGGCTTTAAATCATCACCTATGAATATTTTTTATTTCCTTTAGTTTGTCGCCTTTCCATGGGCATATGCAATTTTAAAGCGTGACATGTTAGACATCTATTTACTCGACATAACATTATCTTCGTTGAATTCATTAAAGTGTATTTTTTTCTGAAAATTTGATAGACTGCTGCAAAATAATTTATGTGACAAAAGTACAACAACAACCATTTTATTCTCCAGGGCCTCTGTTTTAAAAAAAACATAATGTTTGGAGTTCTAAACAATTATCTGCAGATTTGAATGTGAGAAATTTCAGAATTGGCCTGGGTGTCAAGTGGTTAAGCAAACCCATTGCAGACCAGTGCAATTCAAGCTAAGCAAAATAACATAAAAGCAGAGATTACAAGCAGTGAAATCTGCCTGCCAGTACGATCAGTAAATTCCATAATACAAGCATCTGTAAAAGTCATGTTTGGCCCTGAGTGGTCCTATATGATCCAATAATGTGATGGACACCCTCACTGATCAATAGGGAAGTTCAGGAAGAGGGAAAGACCATGCCCAGCTTTTTCAATGTATGCAGCTTTCAGTACATGTCTGCATATATCTTCATCTGCCTATATCTCTATATCTAACAATCAATCTGGCATGTAGTTTTTACTAAAGAATACCTCTGCCTATACATTTTTCCTCATATGCTTAAATGGCCCAGATTTGTGACAGGCTTACTTTAAATGTAACTTCTAACCAAATTAGTGTAGCTAAGTGTAGCATTGTAGTTTTAAATGTTTGTTATGATATGCAAAACACTAATTCAAATATTCAAAGTAAGCAGAACTTTGGTTAAAGATACAAGAAAACCCGAGTGTTGGAACTTGCTTTGTGATGTAGATTGTTCATTTATGCGTACATTAGCTTTGAAAGGATCGGTAAAAGGGACCATTGAACTTATCTACAACATTATCTATGTTACGCTGGTTACATAAAAAAAAAAAATCTCTTCTTCACTGACACATTCTAGAAATTGAAGTAGGCTAGATAGAAGGTTGTATGTTTATAAAAGCCATTTTTTTTTTTTTTTTTGCTTTATGCAATTTCTATACTAGAAACTTGCATAGAATTGTACTGCTAAGCATTGTAAAGACACAAGTGGTGCCTTGAAATGAAAGCTGTAGATAACATGCTATTCAAAGTTTTTATTATAATGAAAGCATTCACATTTTTATGTACAGTTGTTGAAAAAAACAGTAGGTTTATACACTAAATTCATACTGCAGCTACGACAGGGAATATAAATCATTTTTTTTCTGTTCTTACAGATATTTTCTATGACTATGTGTTTGTATACTATGCACATTAGTCTCTGTGCACATGCTACTTCAATTACATTTATCTACATTCCATAATACTGCTGAACAATCAGAAGTGGTGGAGACTACAAATGGTGCTGATTCTTCACAGTTTTACAATTGGCCACTTTTACGCTCTCTGCTGTTGCCCAAGGGGACATACTGTATCACATTTAGGACAGCCTTGCAGTTTTTCATATGCTTTATTTTTTTATTTTCTCTACTAAAATTCTATTCTATTCTGTTTTCTACAACTAGGCTGTCCCTGGCAGTAAGGAAGAGTTTACCACTCAGTTTTGTCAAAGCTAACCTGCTAAGCAAAATATGATGCTGTGTCATATGAAATGTTCAGTGACTTAACTTCTTCTATTAGTTAAGGAATGTTTCTAATTACTCCTCTGAAAAATCATCTACAATGCTAATTTCAAATACTGAGTATTTTTGCGTCCCTCACCATCACAAACCTGGACAGAGCTGTGTTTTCCTGTACATGGCACCCATATCTTCTAACATCACAATGGAGTGACTTGCTAGAACATTTAATCCAAATAATGTCAAATTGGAGTTTGGATTTGAGCAGTTTGGAAATGAAGCTTAATATGTCTTTGTTTTGAATATTGAACAGTTGGGAGTTGGAGTTTATAGGTTTGATGGTAGGTACCACTGCTAGGCCTCAGCTATAAAATTTGTAAAGTTTGGTGCAGGGTAAATCCTGCATTGTCCCTCAAAGTTTGCGGCCTTTTCTGGTCCTCTGAAGCTACAAGAAGTCTCATACATATTATTTCTGCAACTGGGCCTCAGCTGAAAAACTTGTAATGCTGGCTGCAGTAGCCCTGCATTGTACCGGAAAGAGTCCATATTCCCATCACATCCTGGAATGAGCTCTCAAAAGTATTGGGTGCTGCAGGGACCACTAGCTGGATACTGGAACATACAATGTAAATATCTGCCAGCACACCACGGATCCTCAATTGCTCCCAAACAGTTTTAATTTCAGATAGATCACATCAGAAACAGTGTAGAGCAAATTCAGAGCCATGCAGGACCCCTTCATGTGATGCCTGAGAAAGGGATCCTGCGTGGCTCAGAAACGTTGCTCTACACTGTGTATGATGGGATCTTTCTTCAATAAGAAAACTTTTGGACGTAATTGAGGATCCGTGGTGTGCTAGCAAATATTTACATTGCACTGTACAGTAAGAAACCAAGGGACGGACAACCGTAGGAGCATAGGGGAGCATCATGTTCTGGGGAGCATAGAATTGGGCAAGTAAAAGTATTTTTACTACCCCCTAGACTAAACAAACAGTTGACCTTTGCAGCATAGGCACAGCTCCTTGCAAGGGAAAATTTTCAGATTTCCCAGAGCTGGTCTTTAAAGACACAATTAAAGAGGAAGTAAACCCTGATGGGTTTTACTTCCTCTTTGTTACTCCTTATTACCCTGCAATATAAAAGCACAATAGGCTAGTATGCATCTCATACTAGTCTATTATGTGACACTTACCTGCATTGGATGCCCGCGCTGTCCACACTCCAGGAAGCTTCCATCTTCGCCCCTCTTCCTTCCGGGGCCGCGGACTCCAGCTCTGTTATTTGCCAGAGCCGCGTGACATTACTCCCATGCATGCGCGCGGGAGCGTTAATCGTGGCACGATCTCAGTGAAGAAACAGCACAGAGGCCCTTTCTTCACTGCGCATGTGCCCGATGATGTCAGCACATTCAAGTACTCTGTATATCTCCTAAACCGTGAAGGTTTAGGAGATATGCAGGAAACCTACAGGAAAGCCTTGTTATAGGCTTACCTGTAGGTTAAAGTGGTTGTCAATAGTTGACAACCACTTTAATGAAAAATGACATCCAAGCAATTATATACCTCAAAGAGTGATTTACCATATTGGGATATTGCATGAAAATTTCTGGGTGCCAACAAAGTTAGGCTGGCCATACATTATACAATTTTCTTCTATAGATTTCCTTTAGATTTACCAAAACCATATAATATGAGGTCAAATCTAAACACACTCAATTTGTGTGCAATCAGATCGGCCCTAGGACTACATAGTTGAAGGTAAATCTAAAGGAAATTGAATAAGACAATTGTATAACGTATGGCCAGCTTTACTCTTCATTTAATATATCTACTATATATAACTATCTACTACTAAATACTGTCTATATGTGCACAGTTAATTTACAGTATATACACAGTGAAAGTATACTTGGCTAGTAGATGAATGATGGAGTCCACATATTTGTCTTGCATGGGGCCATTTGGTGAATATGTCCACCACTGTTTAACCACTCCAGATCCGCGCTATTGCCATAGTACGGCTCCAGCGCGGATCTGGAATGCCGGGACGACGTCCATGGACGTCGCCCCCTTTGCGCGCTCCTCGCGCGCCGCGTTTCCCCCGCTGCAGGTACCTGCAGCAGGGCCGTAAGGTCTAGGCGCGACCTCGGCATGATACCGTTATCGCGCCTAGACCTCACCAATTTGTCACCACCTGTATAAGTGGTTTACCGGGGTACGTTCTGTTTATACACCTGAGGTAGTAAGTAGATGATCGGTTCATATGAAAGTGACACATAT
Source organism: Glandirana rugosa (assembly GCA_018402905.1). NCBI lineage: Eukaryota > Metazoa > Chordata > Amphibia > Anura > Ranidae > Glandirana > Glandirana rugosa. The sequence goes on along the minus strand of BLSH010192371.1, from coordinate 1,168,083 downwards.
ATGACATTTAATTGACACGTGTATATCTGTCATAAATCATCATCTATCAATATATATCATCTATATAATTTACTTCTCATTTCGACCGGTATGCAATATGTTAACAGAATAAGTTAAAGGAAATCTAAATGG
>BLSH010192371.1:1140521-1160781 GCA_018402905.1 Glandirana rugosa | reverse complement strand
AAGCAGCGGTATGTGAAATCTCTAATTTCTGCTATCTGTCCTCAGAGCAACAGCACAGACAGCAGTAGTAAAGTAATCTATCTCAGGATGCAGGATCAGGTCTTAAAATGGCTAAAATCTGTCCCTCACGCCGTCAGCTACCTTTCCCTACACTAACCCAAGGAGCATGTGACTGCAGCACTGTGACTCCAGCTTATAAAGAGGCTGGGTCACATGATGCACCGGCCAATCACAGCCATGCCATTAGTAGGCATGGCTGTGATGGCTTCTAAGGGCAAACCAGTGAAACGCTTGTTGATTGGCTGCCCTGCAGCTTTTCAACACGTGGAGTAAAATAGCAGAACCCCGGACCGAACCCGAACGATTTTTGAAATGTCCGGGTCCGGGTCCGTGCCACGGACACCCTAAAGTTCGGTACGGACCCGAACGTTACAGTCCGGGTTCGCTCAACACTAGTCATAAGCCTTTAAGCCTTCCATTCATGGAGTCAGTTTCTTGAGCTGTTGACGATCAACTTTTTGTGCAGCAGCAACCACAGTCTTAAGGGCCCACAAGTTCTCAATAGGGTTTAGGTCAGGTGAGGAAAGGGGCCATGTCACTATTCTTCCATCTTTAAGGCCTTTATTGGCTAGCCACGCAATGGAGTACTTCAATGCATGCAATATAGCATTGTCCTGCATAAATATCATGGTCTTCTTGAAAGATGCAGACTTTTCACAGTCAGTTAAATCTCTTTTTTTGGCTCATTTTGCCTGAGGAAAAGAAGCTGCCTAATAAGCTGCCTAATAATTATGCACACCTTGATATAGGGTATTGATTTCCTTAGGCCATACCCTCTCTCATTACACAAATACACATCACCTGATATGCTTTAATCCAATAAGCATTCAATTTATACAGCTTGGAGTTGGGCAATATGCATAAAAATTAAGATTTGTTGAAAATACTTAATAATAATTGTGCACACAGTGTAGAGGCCCTTTTTTTGGTGAAGGTTTAATTCCATTTTAACTATCAATATAAATTCTAAACATCTTTAACTAAATATTTAAATTTTCTATTACTATGAGAAAATAAATGTGTATTGGCCCCAAAAAAGGCTAAACACTACATCCCTATATAGAGTACTAAATCCATACAATTAAAGGATTCATGTGTACTTTAAAGGTGCCATGAGTCTACGTAATCTAATTTTTTTTTAAATAGTGTTTTATTAATATAGTTGAAAAACTTGAAATAAACAACTTAGAATCCCTGGCAACAGTACATATAAATATATATTTAAATATCACCCATGCATCACCTTATGTGTATCCTGCATTACCTATTTCTAAATCAGATTTACACTTTCAGATTCCCAGACATAGGCTGCTCAAAAAATGCAACAGTCAACACAGTGGGACAGGTCACTTTCTCAACATGTTTCATAGAAATTTGCTCCCCGAGGAAGCAAGCTCTTAAGCAAAGTCAATAAAACACTATTTTAAAAATACACATTGATGATCTCATGGTACCTTAAAGATCCACACAAATTCCTCAACTGTTTAAGGTTAATGTGCTACTCTTATAACAACCCAAAAGAACTTAAATCTATAATTGTATTCCAAATGGGGGAGGGATTGTTTAGGCACTCAGGAGACCCTATATACCATTTTGATGCTGGAAGACAACAACTACAATTTCTTTTTATGGCTCTTCTCATCGAGCACCACCTATAAATCAGATGTTTATTATTCAGACCACACACTTTGACAGAGAAATACCATTTCTTGTTTACCACAGCATTTACGAGTCTTTCAGGCTTATTCAGTATATCAGAGCATGGACCAAATCATTTAAGGGCCTACTTCTATTTTTTTTTTTCACAAAGATTCACACAACTTTCACTCAAGATTTTCTTCTAATTGTATTTAATGAAACAGATGTGTGAGTTCTGGGTAAACGTTGTGTAAAAATATCTATAAATAGACCCCTGACCCCTACAGAAATAGCCTAGGTCAGACATACAACCCTAGTTTTCCCTAGTGATCAAGAAAATCGGTACTATAGACTAGGCAGCTTTTGAGTTAAAGAATGAATCCAGGCCTAATCCTGAAAAAAATAGATAGATAGATAGATAGATAGATAGATAGATAGATAGATAGATAGATTCACATAATGCAGGTCAATATTCACACTAGTCAATCAACTCATGCCATTTCTTTTGGTGGGTTGGACTAGCATTGAAAATATTGAATCCTTCCATCTCATTCAATAATATATTGAATATATAGCACTCTTCCAGAAAAACTTCAATTTTTTTTATCCACCCGGGCCATCGAATATATGAAACTAATGCCAAAGATAACAAATGAATTCCGAAAACGAATCAGTTCAACATAAGGAATATAACAAAACAAAATTCTTCAATGAATGAATGAATCCAAAACAAAACGAAACAAGAATTTCCAGGGTGCACATGTCCAAAAAAATACTAACCTTTAAAACAGAAGCTACTGCACACTATCCTGAAAGTCAGTGATGTGGTTTCTATAAAATAGCGGTAGCTGAGATTTCAGCTACAACTTTGCACATGCACCTAGTAGCCCCATAGACTGTCATTGATTTCAGTCAACCTGTAAATTTACAGGAAAGGAAGAGATCAATGACAGCCCATGTGACTTCAGGGCACATGCACAAATTTGTAGAGGACCCATACTGTGGAATATTTTTTACTTAGTAAAAGAGGGCCTGGGCAGAGCATATTTTTGGGGATTCAAACTGAAATTATCCTTTACAAAGACTCTAGAGGTGTAGGCACCAAACCTTCAAGTGGAATGCCACACATCGTTATGATAGTGGCTAACAGGAAGAACGCACAGGCGATAAGCATGCTTCAATATCAAGAAGTACCAAAGCTTTGCCAGTCAGACTGGCCTCTCAGCAAGTTCTGGGAGGTCACTGTGGTTCCAGCACTGCTAGGTTCCAGCACTTCATATCTGTAGAAGTTTGCCCCTCTTCCCCAGTAATAGATTTTCTTTAAACATGCACACAACAATCTCCTGGCATGATAACAAATCTTTACATTCTAATATAGGCACAGTCTTCTTTCACAGAAAATGGTAACATCCTATTTGCTGAAGTTATAGTTGCTCAAGTCAGATGGAACAAAGCTATAAAAAACCTGGGCAATATTAATATAATCTCTTTCCACCTAATAATGCTTAGCCATGAAGCAATGTCTTAAAGTGGAGGTCCGTCGGCCCTTTCAAAATTAAAAGTAAGCAGCTACGCACATAGTAGCTGCTGACTTTTAATTTTAGGACACTTACCTATCCTGGAGTCCAGCAATGTCTTCGGATCAGCTGGTCGAGTGCTGCCACCATCATTGAGGGTAAGGGAACCCAGAAGTGGAGCCTTTCGGCCACTGCGCTTTCTCACTTACCTGGTGGTAGAGGAGGAGGAGGAGGAGGGAGGAGGAGGGAGCTGGGCTGCTGACATCAGCGGCCACGGCCCAGGCTCCTGAATGTGGGGAAAAGGACACCTGTAAAAGACAGGTATCCTCTCCCCCCTCCCCCGAAAGGTGCGAAATGTGACACCTGAGGGAGGAATCCGATGAATGGAAGTTCCACTTTTGCGTGGAACTCCGCTTTAACTGGAAAATCTATCCTATTCTCAACTGTGAGTGTCAGAGTTAAAGTGATATCAAAGGCTTGTCTTTAAAAAAAATAAACATGTTATACTTACCTGCTCTGTACAATGGTTTTGCACAGAGCAGCCCCAACCCTCCTCTTCTCATGTCCTCCACTGTCACTCCTGCCCCCCCCCCCCCCCATTGAGTGGCCCCACAGGAAGCTGCTTGCTCTGGGTTGTCTCAACAGCTCTGGGAGCACTAGTGTGCGCTCACTCCTGAGCTGCCTCTGTGTACCTATGAGACACACAGAGCATGACTTGGCCCCGCCCCCTCTCCTCCTTCAGTGGCTGGGACTGACAGCAGCAGAAGCCAATTACTTCCACTGCTGTGTCTCAGCCATTGAGGATGAAAAGACCTGGGAGAGCCTCTGCTCTCGTGCACATCGCTGGAATGAGATGGGACTCAGGTGAGTATGCTGTGAGTAGAAGGTTTTTTAACTTCATGCAACATGAAGGTAGTAAAACCTTCAGCATTTACAACCACTTTAATTTTGCAAAGTAATATTATTTTCACTCTGAAAGATTCTCTGCAGCATGTAGGCACAGAGGATTGCTGAAACGTGTAAAGCCATATAGGTTCATTGTCAGATTTAAAGTAAAGGCTCCAAAACCACTGGCTTTCCACTACTGGTTACTCAGCAAGAGCAGAATTTAAAAAAAAGAAAAAAAACAATAAAAGTGGTTTCTGCAATGTCTGGTTTACAACACTATGCAGATAATGACAGATAAAGATTAAATATATCTGATATGCTAAAAGAAAAACTGCAGATTTTTAGCCTTTGTCCTGCTCTAGGTGACAATGGCTGCATAGTGTGGTACACAATGTCAAGAATTCATAATTGCTTAACTATGTACAAAAGCCCATAACTATTATTATCTATAAGGCTTGTAAATAATAGGTATATTGGCTCCTAGTAGCTTTTCCATGAGGCTAAGCACAGATGTTGGAGTCTAATATCTGCATTGTCTAACTACCTAATAGAGCTGTATATCAATGCCAGAGGTATCCAGTTCTCCAGTGTCACCGAGCAGCATTAGCCGTTACAAATGACAGCGCTTCTTGACCGTTTTGTGGCATTCATTTATTGTGAAGGCAGAGGTCAATGTTTATAGTTAACTGTTGGACAGCAATTGGAGAATTGACCTCTTTGGATGGAGCTCCCAGAAGGGATGTCATAGGATTGATGAGAAGTGACACCGCTGTTTATGACTAATAACAGGAAGGGACAGGGTAAAAGATGGATGGCCTCCACTGTAATTAGTGAGGCTCCACATTTCACAGTCAAAAGAGAATTCTTTTTTTCCAGTCAATTGGACAAATGAATAAGAAACCTGTGCAATGCCGCAAAGCATCCATGTAATTCAATCAAGTCAAGTTAAGTTATTCCAGTAATTTTAGCAGGACAGATATATTTACATAGCCTCTTCATTTTTAACGCATGTAATTCGCTCTCATTTTACTAGGTGTGCTTTTGTATTCTTCACTGTTTGTATTGTCTCCGCTGTTTCCTCAAAGGTAATTTTCAACATCCTAATGTTAAACATGGTTACATTGTTTAAAAAACACAAAAAGAATTACTATGCAAAAGGAAAACAAAGCTGCACGCACTGCATTAGACCATATAATGCTAGTAATATAAAACAAACTAAAAGAGTTGCTCTAAAAATATTGTAAATAATGTGTAAAAATTGTGAAATATGTGACATATCTCAAAACCATAAAGTGAGACCAAGAACCAAAACATTAATGCAGTCCAATAAAGTCCATAGAAATGTGAATTGTGAAAATAAAAGCACACAAAACAAATGATGATAATAATAAAAGTTCTCCAAGTAGAATAAGCAAGATCAGGTAGATCCAAATCCAGCAGCAAGCATGTCCTAGTTCTATCACAGAATAGGTGGACTCTTACCGGAAATGTTGGATCGTATGACCGGTGGATCTATCGAGCTTGTGTGGACACTCCACAAGGGTAGATCTGTAACTCCAACCCTATGTTCCAGGTGTCTAGTCTCAGTGGTGTCAACACAGGTGGGCTCTCTCATTCAATCGATACCATCACACAATTGGAAGCTCTTAGTGGCCTCCCAGGAAGGTACATGCGGAGAGAAAGATATATACGCCCCACTTGGTGTAGTAAAATCACCTCTTTATTAAAAATTAGGTGAACAACAAAAACAGTAGAGCCGGCAATACAGGTAAAATCAGAGAAAAAAGGCAACAGCAATAGGCGCATGGTCCTCACCCGAAAAGTGTCACAATTCACATTTCTATGGACTTTATTGGACTGCATTAATTGTTTTGGTTCTTGGTCTCTCTTTACGATTTGGAGATATGTGACATAATTCACAATTTTTACACATTATTTACAATATTTTTAGCGCAACACTTTTTGTTTGTTTTGTATGGTTACATTGTTTACCTTAAAATAAATAAATTGCTAAAATTGTTTAGATACAGGCCTTCCACAAATCATTTTAACCACTTGCCCACCGCCCCATAGCAGATTTATTGCTACAGAATGGCCGTGCTGTGCAGAATGATGTATATATACAGAATGTATGTGATTCTGCACTTCCGGCTAGGGTGCTCGCGTGCATTGGATTTCTCACAGCAGAAGCTGATCAACAGGTGCCGGCAAATGGATGTTCGGCGGCATTGGCCGATTGTGTGGAAGAAACACAGGACGGAGCTCTGCCTATGTAAGCAAGGCAGAACTCCATTCTGGAACCTGAAAAGAACATGAAAAGAAACAGAAGGTGCGTGAACCTAGCGCATTATCCTCAAACAAAGATATTTATTTGAATACGAAGGTAGGTATAATACTCACAAACTTGATAAAAGCATATCTTATTGGTCCTCCAGGTGAGTCTGTGAAACTGTCCACATCACATGGGACTACCTCTGTGGAGGCATAGGCTGGCTAAAGCGTTTCAAGGCAAGATAGGCATGCCTGTTAGGCTCTGAGGAATTTCTCAAAATGCGTTAGGCAGCCTATGCCTCCACAAAGGTAGTCCCATGTGATGTGGACAGTTTCACAGACTCACGTGGCGGACCAATAAGATATGTTTTTATCAAGTTTTTGTTTGTTAGTATGATACCTACCTTCATATTCAAATAAATATCATTGTTTGAGGATAATGCGCTAGGTCCACGCGCCTTCTGTTTCTTTTCACGTTCCAGTGTTTAGGATTTCCCAGTCTGTGGAGGGCAGCAAGAAGTCCATTATTCATCACTAAGCGTCAAAGCAAAGAGCTCACGGCTGTAGAGAGGCACACTACACAGCAGAGATTGATTTGTGTTTTTTGAGGGCTCCACTCTGACAGGGTGAAAGTGAAGGATTTTCTTTTCCTGCAAAGTAGGGAAAGAAAATCCATCACTTCCCTTAGTAAAAATACCAAAGCAAGGAAAGAAAATCCCTCACTTCCCTTAGTAAAAATACCAAAGCAAGGAAAGAAAATCCCTCACTTCCCTTAGTAAAAACACCAAACACAGTACACAAAAACATTAGCTAGGTACACATTTAATCCCTTGATCGCCATAGATGTTTAACCCCTTCCCAGCCATTGTCATTAGTACAGTGACAGTGCATATGTTTAGCACAAAATTCCCACAAAGTGTCAAAAGTGTCAGTGTCCTAATGTCTGCTGCAATATAGCAGTCCCGTTATAAGTTGTTGATCGCCACCATTACTAGCATAGAAAAAAAGAAAGAAATAAAAATTCCAGTATATATCACATAGCTTGTAGATGCTATAACTTTTGTGCAAACCAATCAATATATGCTTATTGGGGATTTTTTGTAGCAGGATACATATTGGCCTAAACATATTGACCTTTTAAAAAATATTTATTGGGTGTGCTTTATAGCAGTAAAAAGCATTTTTTTTTTCAAAATTGTCAGTCTTTTTTTTGTCTATAGTGCAAAAAATAAAAAATGCAGTGGTGATCAAATACCACCAAAAAAATCTCTATTTGTTGTAAAAAAATTATATAAATTGTATATAGAGTTGCTGTGCAATTTTCAGTTAAAGTAGCACAGTGCTGTAACACAAAAAATGGCCTGGTCATGAAGGGGGTAAATCCTCCAGAGGTCAAGTGGTTAATACACATGTATGCTCCAATCAACAATTACCCGTGCAGATATTCTACTCAGAAGAAGCAGCCTACTCACGATTTTCATTCTGGCTACCATCACCTGCAGAATACCGCCTTGCACACTGGGATCTAGGTGATCACTGTGTAACCTCATTTTCACATGTGGGTGCCCAGAATTTGTTCTCATACACAGGCTGTTTGGTGACTTTGCTCCACACTGCCTGCTGGTATCTATAATTTTTGAAAAGGTGTGAGTTTGTACAAATGCAGGTTAAGGGATAACTATCCTTTCACGCCACCTCCTGTACACATCACAATTCAGGCTGCACAGTCAATTATCATCTGACAAATGCTTTAAATTCCAAAGGGAACCATTATAAAATGTAAACTAGCTCTTTAACATGGAAAATATGTAAGGACACCTCCTGGCAGCTGGACCAGTACATAATGTCTATGCCTACAGTACAGCTTGGAGGGGGTGTCAAGACACGTCCGTGATGACGCTGTATGGGAGGAGCAAAACGCGTTGATGCCATTTCAGATCTATCGCAACCATCGACGTTATTTCCGCCTGCGATGGAACGCACGCTGTGTGGACGCTATTGATATTGATGCCTATCTGTCCCGTTTTTTACTGTAAGTAGAATATGTTTGGCGCAATAAAAGCCTTTTAAAACAGTACTTCACTATGAGGCTCTTTTTGTTTCCCTGAGCACATCGGAGAGGGAGCTTTTGATCACTTTATCATTTGTCACGTACCTCCATCAAACCAGTGGATTCAAGAACCTGTCACCACCAGCATCTGGCCTGTTTGACCCCCAGCCTGAAAAGCTGGGGGTCCATTGTTTCTGGGGAGTGGGGCCACATGAGGGTTTGGCACCGAGCACTGTCGACTGTTTGGCGCACTGTAGAGCACTTTTTCACTTTCTAAGCACTTTAGTCACTTTATTGGGATGAACTATCTTCTTCTATCTTTACTTTTTTGGATTTTATAAGGACTTTCCAATATTCACATTTGAGTCATATATTTTGTTGTATTCCTTTTTTGATATTTGAGTTTTTTTTTTTTTTTTTATCCTTACTTGTGTACACCACACGTATTACTATTGAATAGTCATTCATTATGCTTTATGGTTATATGCATGTGTGATCAGAGGGGTTGGCGCGGCTTTTTCTGTTCTTTATTAAGACGAGGCTGTGCCCCGCTGGCTTAATACACACTTATTTGGCCTTAGGCCTTCTCAGTAGTAAAAGTAAAAGTAAAGTAAAAGTGTTTACAGGGTTTAGTCCAAAGGGGATCCCCTCAATTACCTGAGACCAATAGGAACAGGGGTAAAAGGATAAAAGGTTTAGCACTGAGAAACACTTTTTGATAGATAAAAGTGCATTTTATATACAACTATATATCAGACCAAAATGAGGGACAAATGAGGAAGAAAGAGGGACAGAAGGACTTTGTTCCAAATCAAGGACGGCCCCTTGAAATCAGGGACAGTTGGTGCTGCTACAAGTAGATGCCAATACTTATGTATTATCCACATTTTTAACATTAAGCATTACTCTAAACTAGAAAAGTTAATTTCTATTACTGTGATGCATTCTAAGAAGATTTTAATTATACATGTTTGCTCTTAAGTTATTGAATCCTATTTTTTTTTAAAACCAATCTAAACTAATTCTCGCAGAGCTGCAAAAGTCAAGCTACTGTTTCACCTCATCACAATTTACAAATTATTAAGCTAATCAATGCATTTTTCAAGAATAACTGGCATTGATGCTAATTATGGTAATTACATTTAGTAATAGAAAGTAAACATCTGGACACCTGCTTTCTTTAGCTGAAAATTCAAAATGACAAGTGTGTGTTCATTACACATCTTTTTTTATTATTAGATATAATTATCTACCCTTTTATTTCCTACTGCTGTCGCTACATGACTGAAGGAGTCAGGAGGAAAAACAGCTGATGCACGGAGTTTAAAGATGTTAATAAGGGTATCATTAATTACATGCCACTTATATATTAATAAATGTAAACGACGCCGTGTCTTCTCCCTGTCATTTGCCTAGTATAATGTATTCATGTATAAGTTTATTTACATAGCCCCAGCAGAGTATGCAGATGTTTGCTGAATTGCAGGATGGAAGAAGACTACCACGCAGAGAGGTAAGGGTGGAAGCTAAAATACAAATGAATAAAAGTGAAGTACCATACGCAGCAAATGACAGTACAGTATGTTAAAGCATAAGTCTTTGTGGGCCATGAAGCTACTATACATTTGCTGGTCTGTGCAAAACCAGCTAAATGCTCAAATGTCTAATTTAGTTCAAATCACTTTCTATCATTTATTGGCAAAGATGATATGTTAAAGCATAACTCCAGCCATTTTTTCCCTACTGGGAGACTTTCCCACACTTTGCCTGACCCTGTGATGCCTGGAAAAGAAATAGGGAAAGTAGTTATCACTGGAACAGGAGAGCATGGGCAGCAGTGAAAATATTGCCCAATCGCTTCTTTTACCATTTATGACCCGTACACACGATCCGAAAATCGGACGAAAAATACCACATACGATGCGATCATACGATAATCAGGTCGTTAGTACACATCTTACAAGAGCCGATCATGACAGTTCATCCGATAATATCCGATTGGACATGCATGAAAATTTTGATCGTATGGTAACACATCGTACGATTTTCATTTAATCAGTACAGTTGTCGTCCGAAAATACAATACAATTACCCTACAACACATGACATCACTTCCAATTTTTTATTCTGTCGTACAAGAATTTTCGTGACTTTAGTAAACTCTTCCGATTCGATCTGAGATTAGCATGCAAAAAAAAAACGGATGAACTTCGGATCATGTGTACGGGGCATTAGTTAGAACATGTCTACATCGTCATAAAAAAATAAACGAAAAACAACATAAATCAAGATAGTTATTATTCCTATTTTATTTATTATTATTAATTATATTTTTAATGTTATATACCTTATTCAAACAAATGAAATGACAAACAACATAAATCAAGGTAGCTATTATTCCTATTTTATTTATTATTATGAATTATTTATTTTAATGTTATATACCTTATTCAAACAAATGAAATTAAAAACAACATAAATCAAGGTAGTTATTATTCCTATTTTATTTATTATTATGAATGATATTTTTTAATGTTATATACCTTATTAAAACAAATGGAACACTGGATATGTCTCTCTATATTTAAACAGTATTAAACCTGAAACCAAAAATGTAATATATTGCATTCGTTTTCTTTTTTAGGCTTTTTTTTATCTCTGTTTTCACCTGGTGATCTGGCCTGTAACACACCTCCTGTATTAGAGTGCCCCCCACTTTGGATGAGTGAACACAGGGGGCACAGCAGAGAGCAGCATTGTCAGTCTGGGGGGAGGAGAGTGTTAGATGGACTAGCAGATTTAGGCTTCATTCACACTCTAATGCGTTTTTTAATGCATATTGCATTTTGCAGAAATGCAAGGATTTTTTATTTAAAGTGGTAGTAAACCCTCCTATCATTTTCAGCCAAGGAAGCTGCCATCTTGGCCTCTGTTTAATCTACAACTGCCATGATGCTGCACATGTGATCAGCTATGACACCAGCCATTGGATGGTTTGACAGTATGGTTTAGAGCACAACCAATGGGAGTGTTACATTTCCGGCACATGCCGGAAATGTGACTGGTTTTTAACCTGTTAAATGCATGGGTTTACTACTGCTTTAACATGGATCCCTATGGAACATGTTCACATCAATGCATTTTTGTGCCTCTGCATTTTTGGAAAGGGTTGGGGACTTTTTTTCCGGCGTATTGCATGCAATAGACTTCAATGGGCATGCAAGAAAAATGCAAGTGTTGCGTTTTTAATGCATTTTACCATGATTTTTGCCATGATTTGTGTTTTTAAATCTGCCTAGCAAAACAAAATCCCCCCCCCCCAAAAAAAAAAAAATAAAAAATAAAATGGAAAAAGCAAATCACGGCACAATCGCAGCAAAATCGTGGTTAAAAAGGCAGTAAAAGATGCAGAAAGCATAGCAAAAAGCACTGAAAAAACGCTCAAACACAAAATGCATTGATGTGAATCGAGCCTTAACTACAAACTCCAGCTCGCACTTTATAATCAGTTTTTTTTTTACTTTTAGGATAAAGGTGTTACATGAATAAATACAAGTTGATCATTGTAAGCATTCCTGCCAGTGTTAAATGGTTTGTCTCGTCCCTGTAAACTGATACAGATGGAAGAGAACTTGTTCTTTTTAAAAACAACAGATGTACTGGCCAGATCACCAGATGAACATAGCAGAAAGAAAGCCTAAAAAAGAAAATGAATACAGCCATCACATTTAAGATTAGTTATGCTGCAAATTAATAAATGTTTGCTTTTGGGTTTAATACTGCTTTAAACCCACTGACCTTGAAAACTACTCCACATCTAAAAATGTGGCAATCTGATATGTGATATTACTTATCTGAGATACCCTTACATCAACCCACCTTTTAATAATTATTTTAATCTACTCAGAATTATCATAATTAAAACATGCCCCTAGATATTCAATAGGAACATAATTGTTCTGAATGATACATTTATATGTCTCTCCAATAGGCCACATATCCAACCTGCAATCACATTCTAAAGTCTTTCCACCTTTCAGGTAAATAGCATGTGAATTAAATTTGAAGTGGGAGCCACACGCACCTCCGGTACCAATAATTAATATTGAATTTTCATTCAGCATATCTAGCCGTGAAAGGGAATAATTGGGGTGGGTTAAAGTGGTTGTAAACCAGTCAAGAAATCTGAGCAAATGACATATATCTGTAGTGTTTACTTATCTCTCTTCAAAGCTCTAAGTGTTGATTCTCTCTGGACCTTCTGAGAAGTTTGCCCAACACATGAGATAAATTGATAAATTTGTGTCAGGCGGGAGGGGCAGAGAGCTCAACAGACAGCTTGTCTATTCAGAACACAGTTAAAAACCTATGTAGGAGAATTTGTTTCATCCCTGCATATCCAAATATTCACAGTGTAGCGCTAGTGATAATATAAATGATAAAAAAAAACACAAATAATAAAATAATCAAACACTTATTGCAGTGCAAATAAAACAGTGCTCCAAAAATTAATATAATAATATGTGCATCAATGTGTATAAACATAAATACTAAATGTCCATAAAAATCCGTGCATTGACCATCAAAGATAGTAAATACAATGAATGTGGAAAAAGCAAAATCATGAATAGTTCAACAAATCCACATGAGCATAGGAGTAAAAGCGGATAGATCCATACAGTCCAAGACAGACAAGATCCCGATAGTGAGAAGTAGAGATGAATCCACACGTGGTGATTGTATATCCTCCACCAGCCTATTAAGCCTCTCACCTCATAGACAAGTTAAAAACGCCTGTCTCCCATCTCCAGGGAATTAGACTCCTCTAATAGTCAGGTCCTCCGTTTCTCAGAAAGCTCCAATGATATCACCCAGACGCCAAAGCTAAGCAAGATTCATCTCGCAAACATGTAAGAAAGGAAGGCAAAATCTAGTGCTCTCTGTAAAAAACAGGTTTATTGGCCCCATAAATATTAAAACACTTACAGGACAAGGCACTGTCAATCCGTGCGAGCTGGGAACAGCATATCAGTCAATAACCGCAATGTGACATGGGCAACACAGACTCCTTCCCTTTAGACGCGTATCGTCAACTCCAGGACTTCCATCCCTGCGTATCATCTGAGGCTGTTCACTTCACAGGGTATGTGTGAGGGTTTGCAACCACTATGTTAACCACTTGCAGACCACCCACTGTAGATATACTGTAGCAGGGTGGCTGCTCTGCACCAAATCACATACCTAGTACATGATCTGACACTTCTGGGTCTGGGGTGCACGCGAGCCGCCGGTGACCCGTTCCCACTGTGATCACATGTCTGTCAGAACCCGCCGATTACACAGGCAGAACGAAAACCTGCCTATATAAACAAGGATGATTGTCATTCTGTCAGAATGGAAGGCACTGATCCTGTGTTTCTGCTAAGCAGGAACACAGATCTTTGCCTTTCCCTAGTCAAAGCACCTTCCCCACAGTGAGCAAGCACAGCCTAGGCACGTAGTTAACCCTTTGATCGCCCCTGATGTTAACCCCTTCCCAGCCAGTGTTATTAGTACAGTGACAGTGCATATTTTTTTATTGATGAAGAAATTTGATTTTTTACATTTTGTCATTGGATATGTTTTATAGCATATGTTTTTTTAAATTAATGGTCTATTTTTGTTTATAACGCAAAAATAAAAAATGCAGAAATGATCAAATACCACCAAAAGAAAGCTCTATTTGTGGGAAAATGGCCTGGTCAGGAAGGGGGTAAAACCTTCTGGAGCTCAAGTGGTTAAAGAATAACTATACAGAAGTATGCCAGAGCCATACCATCTCCTATACAGCCATTGCACGAGACACCATACTCACTGCTGCAGTTTTTAACATATTCTATTGTCTAAAATACACTGGTAGCACAAATGTTATAGTGGTCTCAGCTAAATTATTGATGGAGATGATATTTATTCAAAAAGTTGCAGAAAGTTGCAAGTTCCTACACAATGCTTTTTGCTTTAAAGTAGTATTAAACCCTAACTGGGTGACATGTAACTTTCTAAAGCACTGTGTATCATAAACAGCATATACAGTATCTCACAAAAGTGAGTACACCCCTCACATTTTTGTAAATATCTTATTCTATCTTTTTATGTGACAACACTGAAGAAATGACACAATGTAAAGTAGTGAGTGTACAGCTTGTATAACAGTGTAAATTTGCTGTCCCCTCAAAATAACTCAACACACAGCCATAAATGTCTAAACCGCTGGCAACAAAAGTGAGTACACCCCTAAGTGATAATGTCCAAATTGAGCCCAAAGTGTCAATATTTTGTGTGGCCATTGCCTTAACACTCTTGGGAATGGAGTTCCCCAGAGCTTTACAGGTTGCCACTGGAGTCCTCTTCCACTCCTCTATGATGACATCACAGAGCTGGTGGATGTTAGAGACCTTGCGCTCCTCCACCTTCTGTTTGAGGATGCCCTACAGATGCTCAGTAGGGGTCAGGTCTGGAGACATGCTTGGCTCGTCCATCACCTTTACCCTCAGCTTCTTTAGCAAGGCAGTGGTCTTCTTGGAGGTGTGTTTGGGGTCGTTATCATGTTGGAATACTGCCCTGCGGCCCAGTCTCCGAAGGGAGGGGACCATGTTCTGCTTCAGTATGTCACAGTACATGTTGGCATTCATGGTTCCCTCAATGAATTGTAGCTCCCCAGTGCTGGCAGCACTCATGCCGCCCCAGACCATGACACTCCCACCACCATGCTTGACTGTA
This sequence comes from Glandirana rugosa, assembly GCA_018402905.1. Lineage (NCBI taxonomy): Eukaryota > Metazoa > Chordata > Amphibia > Anura > Ranidae > Glandirana > Glandirana rugosa. The sequence continues at coordinate 1,145,598 of BLSH010192371.1, read as the reverse complement.
GGCAAGACACACTTGTTTTTGTACGCCTCACCTAGTTGCCACCACACACGTTTGACGCCATCTGAACCAAATGAGTTTATCTTGGTCTCACCAGACCACAGGACATGGTTCCAGTAATCCATGTCCTTACTTTACTTGTGTTCAGCAAATTATTTTCTGGCTTTCTTGTGCATCATCTTTAGAAGAGGCTTCCTTCTGGGACGTGAGCCATGCAGACCAATTTGATGCAGTGTGCGGCGTATGGTCTGAGCACTGGCAGGCTGACAACCCCACCCCTTCAACCTCTGCAGCAATGCTGGCAGCACTAAACATCTATTTCTCAAAGACAAAATCTGGATATGATGCTGAGCACATGCACTCAACTTCTTTGGTCAACCATGGCAAGGTCTGTTCTGAGTGGAACCTGTCCTGTTAAACCGCTGTATGGTCTTATCCACCGTGCTGCAGCTTAGCTTCAGGGTCTTGGCAATCTTCTTATAGCCTAGGCCACCTTTATGTAGAGCAATTCTTTTTTTAAGATCCTCAGAAAGTTCTTTGCCATTATGTTGAACTTCCAGTGACCAGTATGAGAGAGTGAGAGCGATAACACCAAATTTAACACACCTGCTCCCCATTGACACCTGAGACCTTGTAACACTAACGAGTCACATGACATCGGGGAGGGAAAATGGCTGATTGGGCCCAATTTGGACATTTTCACTTAGGGGTGTACTCACTCTTTTGTTGCCAGTGGTTTAGACATTAATGGCTGTGTATTGAGTTATTTTGAGGGGACAGACACATTTACACTGTTATACAAGCTGTATACTCACTGCTTTACATTGTAGCAAAGTGTAATTTCTTCAGTGTTGTCACATGAAAAGATATAATAAAATATTTACAAAAATGTGAGGGCTGTACTCGCTTTTGTGAAATACTGTGTATATATATAATTTTTTTTTTATTCACCTTTTTTCCCCCATCCTTATTTCAAACATTATTCCGATCTTCTTCAGCCTTTTCAGCCACTTCTTGTCTAAATACCCTAATTTTAGTGTTGGCTGCACATCGTAGATTTGCACAGGTTTACCAATAGTGACAGAAGTGGACCGTGGCAGTTCAATGTGTGTTGATGCATGTATGATAGATTAACTTAAATATACTCCTTCAACCTCATACATCCAAATAAACCTATTTTTATCCCAGCAAATGTGTCTGTACCTAGTAAATTGTCAGTGATTGACTGTTATGGGAGGATATGATGCGTGTGTGCTTCAGAGATATTAGCCATACTAAAGGTAACATCAAAAGAAATAAGGAGACATGGGGAATTAGGAGGTCACATATGGGCACAAGAACTGTGAAATCAAGGGGCACGCTGTTGTCAGAGATCTTTGTCTTTGTTATATGTGCAGGATCAGGTGTTAAAATATATATCATCACTTGGATACAAGGGCTAAAAATTAAAGCCAAGGAAAGCATTCACAAGGTCACAAAAGATGTTATGTACGTGAAGAAGGAAATAAGGGGGTTGAAAGATCAGTTTTAAAGCTTTAGCGAAACTGTTGACAGAAGCACCTAATTGGGACAATTTTTGTTGAGGCTACATGCCAGCCTTGCCTGATTACTACTCGGCTACCAAACTGTGCCGTTTCACTAGATGGTAGAAATCTAAAAAGAAGAAAATGTGCATAAAATGGCAGTTACGGAGTATATATTGGTGCACTGAATGTTGTTGTTGAATTATTTTTTACTGAAAGTTGCAAAATTTGGATGTGCTAAAAGAGTGCATGTTTTGGGAGGGTTTGAAACAGGATCTGAAAAGCCTATATGTTCTGGAGATTAAAGAATATGAAAGGATGACCTGCACAAAAGCACCACTTTTTTTTAACTAAATTCCTTATTTATAGATAAATAAAGCACATGTATTACTTTCATGACTTTCTTTGGCTGCATAGCCAAAGCAATACATCCAGCACTGAAAAGGTCCATGGAACCCGATTACATTGTCACATACTGTAAATATTCTATTAAATGTTTTGCTGTGACCAGTTTACAGTCAGCTTAATATAATCGCATATAAGTGGATTGATCCATGTGTTTTCCATGTATGCGCTTATGTTGTTTACATTAATTTTTCTTTAGCAGAGGGCAGTGATAGGCTAAGAAGCCAAAAAAAAGTAAGAGCAAAATTGGATGAGAGCAGCTTCTTTTGTATGCTTTGTGCTGGACCCTGATTGTGGAACATATTCAACTTTACCTCCACACCAGCTATCACACTCTGTTGCTCAAGGCTAAGGCCTCATTCACACTGGACGTTTTTACAGCAGCTGTTTTTAGCTGCAGACATTTTTTTCTACAGTCAATAAACTCCTCAGCATGTTATCCTATGTGTTCATGCACACATAGGCTGTTGTCAACTGTTTTTGGCTGGGACATTTTTGAGCTGTAAAAAAAATGCAAGACCAGTGCGTTCTGAGAGCCGTTTTTGAGCTGTAAAAACGCTGAAAAACGCGCAATGACGTTGCTTAATGTGTACCGCGCAAAAGAGCAGAAGGCATCGGAGAGGGGAGAAAAGGCGGAGAGGGGAGAAGATGCCTGAGCTGATTTGATAAAATATTTGAAAAAGCTGTGTAGTGTTTTTATTTTTTCGGGTGAATGGGTAGGGGTACAATGTACTGTAATTATACTTTCTGCTGTTATATTGTAAAGCACTGCACACACTGTTGGCGCTATATAAATCCTGTAAAATATGAATAATAATTATGACTGGCTGAGGAGCTTAGATCTGACAGAGCTTACATAATTTCTGTCCAGTGTCAGTTTCAGGACAGGAATCTTCAGCATGTGTCCCTAGTGTCCCTAAGGGGGTCCAGTATGTCATGGCTACACTGACTAAGGCAGCCTATACATTGAGTTGAACAAAAACAAATGATTTGATCCCCCCATCCACACACACACAATGTTGATTGAGGCATCACTATCGCTGTACTATTGTGTTCTGATGGTGGGGAGCCTTCCCCGCTGCCAGACAACAATGATCAGTGTTGCTAGCTGTAGCTGATTGTTCGGGAAAAACCCAACAGGCTGGTTGTACACAAGTTGATGGATATATAGAATAAATGTTTCTTTGGCAATCAGGTGTGTTTCAAGACAAATAATTAGAGCGGTTCTATCCCCATCCTGAACATCAAATGCAGAAGCACAAGGAAAAAACCCCTCTGGGACTTTAGGTGGGAAGACCAACTCACCAAGAAAATAATCATATACATAAAAAATAACATTTATTGGTATATTTATGAACGGACCATCCAGACATGGTGATGGTTCAGAAATAGATACATGGACAGTAATCAAATGAAAACAGACATATAATACCCACAGTACATGCACATAGAATGACAATTACAGTAAAAAAAGACCACTAGTCTGCCTAGCAATGGCAGAGAAGAACCCATTGCTATGCAGACTAGTGGTCTTTTTTTTACTGTAATTGTCATTCTATGTGCATGTACTGTGGGTATTTTTCTTGTGCTTCTACAAGTTGATGGATAGATCAACTTGTGTACAACCAGCCTGCCCATACTTGGATAGATTTTTGGCTGGTCCCTGCTGAACAAGCCAAATGTTGATCCATGTATGACCAGCTTAAACTTCCTGGTTTCCACTGAACTATGCATGTGGCTCTTATCTTTTCTATGGTGGAGCAAGATGTTATGGGCACAGTGCTGTCTTAAACCTCACAGTATATGAACACAGTACATCCACAATTTTGCACACAGGTCCTCTCTTCATGGTGAAGTTTGGGATTACTTGGTGAAAATTCTCCCCCTAGATATGTTCTCCCTTGCTGAGCGGATGTTATAGGGAGAAGGGACAAGTCTTTTCCATGCCTGGAATGGAGTACCTTGCTTTTGTCCTTACTGTCTTTTACAACTCCATATGCTTATATAATAAGCAGACAAAATATACTGTAAAATCTCCCTGTGCATACTTGGTTATATCTTGAAGTAAAGTGAGTTCTTTCATTTTACAGTGAGCAACAGTCAGAGGTGCACAGAAAAGGAGGCAACGCTGAAAAAAACATTTGCAGGTACTAGAATTACGTTAACTGTTGTAGTTTAATAGCTATCTAACCTGTCCTGCAGTCTTACAGACTCAATTACTGGGAATAGTGGTTATAGATGAAAATGCAAGCTGACGGATCAATGCCATGTGAGGTGAATACTTCTATTACTGACTGGCATGCTTTGCTGCAGAGGAGCGCAGTACATTAGAAATGGTGACTAATTACACACAGCTTGAAAAGCACAGCAGCATTTTGTTTGTCAATAAATCACATTTTCACCCAACAAGGCGGTTAAGATAATATCGCCATGCTTGGGTGAGAGCATTCTCCCATCCTGTTATCTATTGAAAGAATTTCATGTCAACAAGACCTGAGAACAAGTGCTAATGTTTCCAGTCAAGCCATGTCCGAGGGGAATTCTGTGTCGTTAGAAAGGAAACCAATAGCTAAGGGAATTATTTTAGCTTTTTTTTTTTGACCAGTTCTGTAGTATAGGGCTGTCAGCGGTGTCAAATGAAGCTGCTCAGAAGCTGAATGGCCTGTGACTAGAAAGCTGCACATCTTTGCACTTTGTGATATTGTGTCTCTAAGGCAAAACAAACCCAAACCCGTAGTTTGGTCGTCCAATTATCATGAAAACAATCTTTTCTCAGTACCGTATAGTGTTTTCACTAAGTTCATCTCTGGGAGACACATATACTCCGGATCCCGACAACGAGAAAAACTGGAGAAGATTTTCACAGTGACCTTTATTTTCCTCGACAACCTCGTGAGGTGTGTCCGAATTGTGTTCGAGAGGATTACGACCCGAAGTCCGACGGGTCTCCGGATCATCAGAATATATAAAGTCATCTCGAAAGTAATCGTCTCATTCCTCCCTCATCGATTCTCGGGTCGTATTCGACAGTAACTAGGTGAAAGTGTTTCACGTTTCTACACGTCGAAAGATCAGTGTCCGGTAAGTCGAAGACTCGTCGAAGTAAACTGTGGCGACTGTCGGGATATGATGTCTTGACCAGTTTTTTTTTT
>BLSH010192371.1:1036941-1134920 GCA_018402905.1 Glandirana rugosa | reverse complement strand
GTCTTTCCCACTTGTTACCCGCCCCCGCCCCCCCCGCCGCAGTGTTGCTGGCTTCCCTCTCACACTCACTCACTGTATTCATTCATAACTGAAGTATAGTAAACTGTGTTTACTGTGCTTCAGTTTGTGAATGAACAGGAAGGCGCTTAGCACAGAACATTTCCTGATTATTTGCTACCCCATGCAGCTGAGGCATGTGTTTTTGGGCTTTGGAGTGCACACCCTAATGCAGGCATCCTCAAACTATGGCCCTCCAGCTGTTGCGGAACTACACATCCCATGAGGCATTGTAAAACTCTGATATTCTTAGACATGACTAGGCATGATGGGAATTGTAGTTCCTGAACAACTGGAGGGCCGTAGTTTGAGGACCCCTGCCCTAATGCAATAGGCTGCGCACACCTATGCACTGCAGTGATCGCAGAGGACCTTGTCCTTGCGATAGATAGATAGATAGATAGATAGATAGATAGATAGATAGATAGATAGATAGATAGATAGATATGAGTATACCATGATACTTGAAAACTATACAAAGAATAATAATATTAAAAATATAACAGGTGATCTTATAATGCACAAGATATTACTAAAGAAGGGAATATATACAGTAACTCATTTTGGCTTTCTTTAACAACTTGCACTAAACCGATAAATGCTTTTTATACTCCATGTAGCTTACGTACTGTATATGCATTATTAATACTTAATATACTAATAATACCTAAAATACTAATCCGAAAAAACTTCTAGACAAATTAATCTGAAAAAAACATTGCTAATAGATAATTACAGAATACTCTATACACATATATACATGTATATACTTGTTTTAATAATCTACAAATGAATAAAGTGAAGGCTTGCTGCTTATACATGAATCCTAATCTATGAACACATCTTCTTTCAATGGGTAGTGCTCAGATTAAAGCGGAGTTCCACCCAAAAGTGGAACTTCCGCTTTAAGGGAAGGTGACCCCCCGACATGCCGCAATTGGCATGTCATTTTTTTGGGGGGGGGGGATCGGAGACCCTATTTTCACAGGGTCCAAGGTCCACTTCCTCTCCTGGCACCGCGGAGCCAGAAAGAAGTTCACCTTCCCTCATTCCCACCCAGCGCAGCGATCTTCTTGGACACGTCACAGGTCCCATTCACAGCATGCAGCGCGACTCGTGCATGCGCAGTGCATGCCCAGCTTTGAAGCCAAATCAGGGTGCCCACACTTGTGATGTCGGCGCCATACGGAGGAGGGGGAGAAGAGCGATGCTGCAGGCGGCTGCATCGCTGGAGCCTGAGACAGGTGAGTGTCTGATTATAAAAAGTCAGCAGCTACACTTTTTGTAGCTGCTGACTTTTAATAGGGTGGAACTCCACTTTAAGTCAAGCTGTTGTCCAAGAAGCAGATGGCTGTACTGTTGTCCGTCTCTCTGTGCAGAGCCCTTTAAACAAGGTCAGTTAAAGAATGCGATGGTGGGGACCAAGCCTTCTCCATTAGTGATGCTTTTGTCCTTGAGTTAGGCCACGCACCCATGGCTTGTCTAAACACTAATTACTATCAGATTGTGCTGTGCTGAGAGCAGAAAGCAAAATAGGTTTTCAAATTAGAAAAAAAAATGTATATCCTTATTGTTGGATAAAATCTTATATGAATTCAATGCAAGTGAAAGGATAGGACTTGAAACGGCAAGACTTGGTATGCAGGAGCTAAAAATCAGATGATGCCTATACTCTCAAACGTAATAAATTACTTCCTGGAAAGTCCTGCTGTACCAACAATTAGACAAAATCATTTTACTCATGATTCAAGCTATCGCTGACCCCAATTTATTTAACGTATATGACTGTAATAAACGTTATCACACATTACACTGTTGTTATTGGCAGTGTACTGGCTAGAAAACCTAGGTGCAAATTGTAGGAAACCCTGCCATGCACCTGCATATCAGCGCCTTTAAAGTGCTAGCAATCTTTTAAAACTGTTTAAACACTGTGAGGTTTACTATGTAATCCTATCTATATTCTCTTTTATAATTATTTTAGAGGGCAATACTGTCATTTTGATATAGAAGATTTTTGCATACTACCATAAGTCCAAAAAAAATAATGAGTTTATTTAGTATTTCAGGAAAGTGGGTGAAGTCATGCAAATGATTATCCCTCTATGGCCATTTGTTTAGAGCAGGTATAGCCTAAAGGTAGCCATAGACAGTTCGATTTTCAGCTTATTACTGCTGAATTGTCTGAAATTCAAGTTGTGGGTGGCCCTGTCATAAGGCTAATAGCAGGCAGTGGAGATCCCTTCATCCATGCTGTTTAGTGTGGATGAGGGAAGGGGGAATCGACTGATAATCTGTCATTCAGCTCATGGGTTGAACTTGAGAAATCTAGCCGTGCAACTTTTAATATACAGGCATTTTATTTTTTGCCTTGCATGCAGCCTTTTCTAGCCTATCTACCAAGAAACAATTTAGACCAGTGGTTCTCAACTCCGGTCCTCGGGACCCACTAACAGGCCAGGTTTTTAGTATTGCCTTGGGGAGATGCAGACTAGAATACTGCAATCACTGAGCAGCAAATGATATCACCTGTGATGCATTTCAGTTATCCTGCAAACCTGGCCTGTTATGTAAACAACAAAAGTTATACTAATCGACAACTTATGGATCAGCATAGACCAATGTGGTAGCGCTCAGAGCTCAATCAATTAGTCCCAGAACTAAACAGTCCAAATAAGTCCAAAACAAGCAGTCCCAATGGTTAGTCATTGAAATAATCCACAGGTCAACAATCCACCTCGTGCAATGTAGATAACACAGTGATTCCCCTCACCAGTGGATGGACTCTTACCAGAAATGGATGCCTGCCACTCTCGTGTACAGGCAGCTGCGCTTTTTGTGCTACTTAGTAAACCTGGCCTGTTGGTGGGTCCCGAGGACCGGAGTTGAGAACCACTGATTTAGACAATGGCTTCAACAGGGCAGAGTTTGCAGAAGACCCACATGAAAGTATGAGCTGTTAGCAAGGTATTTTTGTTAAACTATCATTTCAGAACACCAATTAAAGCATCCAATGAAGCACTGAAAATGGATCTGGCATTTGCATCTAACAGGCTGAAGACCCAGTAATTTGTGGTAGATTCTGTAATGACTAGACCAGTGGTTCTCAACTCCGGTCCTCAGGACCCACTAACAGGCCAGATTTTAAGTATTACCTTGGGGAGATGCAGACTAGAATACTGCAATCACCGAGCAACAAATGATATCACCTGTGATGCATTTCAGTTATCCTGCAAACCTGGCCTGTTAGTGGGTCCCGAGGACCGGAGTTGAGAACAACTGGACTAGACAGATGGTGCCATCAAGGATATGTGAGGTAGCCTTCACCAGCACACTTACCTTAGGTGTAATAATATTGGTTTTTATAGACATCCTAACATTCCATAAAATGATGATGTTTTGGGTACAAGCAGGATGCTTTTATCACCATGGAGCTATTTTACAAAAAGAAATTGTGCACTTTTGGTTCACCACAAAGAAAAATACAGTGTATCGCTACAAATTTTCTAGTGGCATGATAATAAAAAGAAATGTAACGTTTATTTTAGGAAATTAGGGCATCAATACTGTAATGTTAGAGAAGAATTTAAAAAAAGAGTGGCTGACAGAGTGAAGTAAGAAGTTGAGTTCATGGCTTCAAATCAGAAACAACAGAGCTGAAAAGGATTCTGGGTGTAGTTAGGCTGCCAGTATCTGCTAGAAGTGCTCATTTAACCTTTATTATCTAAGTACAAAGGGAGAACAATGCAGAGCAGTGTGATATGTACAGAGAGTGCTGACAGAGTTATAGAAGGATTTATATTATTTGATACTTATACAGCACACCAGCTTAGATTTCACGTTCAAAGCATTGTTCCCCTGAACAAAACATGCTTAGGCACAGACATATGTTAGATATCTCATTTGGGAAAAAAACACAGCATATATTTTGAGTTAGTGAGGAACAATGCTCATCGCGCTCTGTTTCTCTCTTCCTTTCCTGATGTCTGGAAACCACAAGGGAAGAGAAAATACTTAATTTGTATCTGTAGGACAATACCTCTTGGAAGATTGCTCTAGTCCAATAAAGTACTTAACACACTCTTTTGCCAGAGGCCTACATAAATCAGGCATGGAAGGAGAGTCAGACTAGAAGTGACTGGTAATGCCTAGCAAATTCCTCAGTGTGGCTCAGGATGATTTGGTGCGCATTGCACACAGATGTCAGGTATTTTAATAAAGAGCTTCATTGTACAAGGGTCCACTCCTGCTCCGTAGGCCTTTTTAGAGAGGGTGGGAAGGGAAAAGGAGGGGGAGAGCCCTGCTCCAGCTGGGCCTGGAAAACTCTGTCTGAGTCAGGAAAACCGCAGCTCATAAGCAAAAAGGAAGCATAATGTTCTACAAGGACAAAACATTAGCAAAAATGTCACTCAGGCCTAGTTCCACATGTTGGCTGCTCTAGGCCTCTTCCTTCTAGCATGCCCGAGTGATATAAATTCCATCTGCTCGGCAGCCAAGTGACAGAGAAGAAATACCGGCATCTGGTCTCTATTGCTGTCGGCTTTTTTTTTTTCCTTCTTCTTTTCTATGTTCCATGTTACTTCTTAGCTAGAAACATATGAGGAGATGAAGGTGCTGGCAAGCAAGTAAAAAAGCTACACTGGCACAAACAATGCTTTCTGCTGCTTTTCACACTTCACTATGGATTTTTACAGGGAAGGAGGTGGTGGGGAACTGATAAACTGGTGTGTCAGAGCCAATAGGCCTGGAGGTCATTTTTGTTTCATGCTTTCTCATCTGCAGTCAATGCAGTGAAGAATATGTTAGTGAGCATATGCAGACGGATAAACAGAAAGAACACTGAACAGACAACAATAGAGATATGAATAGAAATAAAAAAAAAACACCTCTCCAATGTTCTAATTATGGAAGAGTCTCCTGATTTTCACATTTATAAAAAAAAATTGCCTTGTGGGTGTATATGAGCAAAATTGTGAGTAGTCAGGATAAATTGTGGGCAATAGTTAACAATGGCAACAGCAATGGGTTTAAAGAATTAAATTAAATAGTTTGTCTGGTAAGGCAGTTTAGAGATTACCTGTACAGCTGTAGCACCTGTTGGCCCCCCCATATTCCAAAATAACAACATGTCCAAACTATTAAACATTTAGAGGAAATGTGGCTTGTACATGCAGTGTACTCAGGTATTTAATGGTAATTGCTCACACATTAATATTGTGGATCTCATACTTTTATTTGCATATTCAGAGGCAACAAAATTTAAAGGATGCTGATCTGTTGAAATTTCCATTTATGGTAGAATATGCTCATGAGAATACCACTGAATATCTAAGCACACATATCTGTGCTGTTTGCAGGTAGTATTCCCATGAATGTCACAATTTTGATTGTTCAACTGCTAGGGGTATCACATGGACAAGGCAGTCTTAGGCAGGCCATACACGGTTCAAATCTCGGCTGGTTCAGCAGGAAACACTCGAGATTCTAACAATGTATGGGCAGGCTGAATGTACCAAGTTGATAGATCAATCAACTTAGGTACAACCAACATGCCGGGTTTTACCTACAAATCTCGTTAGTGGCTTGTGTAGGCACTAGCAATAATTACTGTCTTCTCCCGGAAGGGATGTCTTTCCCGCCCTCCCGCCAAAAGAAGACAATGGCCCGGCAGAAGGGATTCCGGCATTAAACACTGTCTGTACTGATGGGGGAATCAAGCAAATTTCTCACAGGTCGCAGGAAAGAAATTTTCTCAGTGTATTGCCAGCCTTATGCTGTATATGTTAGAAACATTAAAAGAAAAACTATGTTTTTATGTAGTTATCTGGCCATATTGCATTTTGTATTCACATTTTTCCTGTTGTTTCCAGCATTTTTAAAGCAGAGTTCCACCCAAAAGTGGAACTTCTGCTTTAATGGAAGGTGACCCCCGACATGCCACAATTGGCATGCCATTTTTTTGGGGGGGGGACCAAGGACCCTGTTATCACAGGGTCCCAGGTCCACTTCCTCCCCTGGTCTGCAGCTCAGGGAAGGAAGTCCACCATCCCCTCTCCCTCTCGGCAACCTTCTGGCACAAGTCACAGGTCCCAGAAGATACGCCGGCCAGTCACAACGCGCAGCGCGACTCACGCATGTGCAGTGCGCACCCTGCTTTGAAGCCAAAGCCGTGTGCCCACACCTGTGAGGCCGGCATCGCGGAGAGGAGGGGGAGAGGAGTGAGCCCTCGGGCGACCACATCCTTGGAGCGAGGGGCAGGTGAGTGTCCGATTATTAAAAGTCAGCAGCTACAGTTTTTGTAGCTTTTTGTAGCTTTTTTACATGGGTGGATTTCTGCTTTAAATAACTAAAAACAAACATGTATGGTCAGACCTAGAGCCAAAAAAAACTTGCTGATTCATCCTAACTTCTGTAATGATCGAGTGATTCAGATGCTAATGAAACATAGAAATTAGTAAGTAAAGAAAACATGTACAGAAATATGCTATGTTTTATACACCATATAAAAATTATTAGTAATTTACCATTTTTGGCTATATTGGCCCTACTTACGTTTTAATAACAAAAACAAATAAGCAGGCGCATAGATGGTATTCCAAGTTAATAGAATAATGAGAATGAATGCTGAACTGAAACCGCTGTTGTCAGAGACTCATAGACCAATGAGACAAATGCTAACAAAATCCACAGGGGAGGAACAGTGCTGAACCACAATCATGAATTGAGTAACCCTCAAGAAGGATGCATGTGCAATGGGGGTACTTAAAAGATTAAAATATTTTTATTCCATAGAAAGGGAAACATGCAACAGCTCTGAGTCAACCATGTTAGACAATCAGGCGAAACTGTTAAAACAGAGTGCTGGACACATAGCAGCCAGAGGGATGCCGGGGAGGTGGGGTGGGGCCATGACCCAGGGTGGAAGATACCTTGGAGCTGGGGCCACACAGATGTCACAATGGGCTCTAATGAAAACAGCTGTGTTGTGAGCCTAGGAGATGGGAGATAGCCACTGGGACCGATGAGAAGCAGGATGGAACACACACCACTCATGCCGTGTCTGGCCAGAAATGACGTCAGCGCCTGGCAAGGAACCAAAGGAAAGATCCGTGGACGCCAGGCACTGTCCTCTGCTTTAACAGACAGGAGGTGCTAGTGTCCAGAAGCAAAGAAAATGGTGCCGACAAACAGGGCCAAGGACTACATGTTTCGTGGGTCTAGCCCCTTCAATTCATGACTGTGGTTCAGCGCTGTTCCTTCCCTGTGGTTTTTGTTTATGTTTTAATACGCATCACATTTTTTTTCTCTGCAATATGAAGCATTTATTGTATTATTATACACACAGATTTGTGCATCTAGGATGTGGCCATGTGGTTTGCATGTGAAGTGATAACCATAATGCAGGTGCATATTTTTTACTTTTTGCGCTGTATCTAATTATTTTTTTTTTTTATACGCTCAAGAATGCAAGTGATTATTTCAAGTAGTTATACACACTGATTCTTTTCCAGCGTTCAACTAATATTGCTGGATTGTCCAGCCTAAAAGGATCAGTGATGGAAGCATGTCCATATTACAGAAAAACTTTATTTTACAAGCAGAGGCCTTGTGAAACGTTTGATAAAAAATGGTTTAATTCGCCCAACGAGTTACTAATACACTTCTTTGTTGACCTTGTCAAAAAGGCCTTTTTTGAAAGCAGGTTACAGGCGCTTTGTGGGGAAGATTGATGTTCAGTTAGGTGACTCTTCCAAACATACAGGAGTATACCAAAAGCAAACCAGATCTGTCGTTTTCTCCAGACAACCCAGACAAAATGAAATTATTTCACAGCTAATGCCATGACTGAACTGCTTAGGCTGTCAGCTTGAACTTCACTTGCTGGCCTCTGCACCAGTCGGCTGTGAATGACATGCGATGGGCCAGATCACTTGGGAACACAGACTGTGAGTTATTAATGGTGACAGGTATACTACCTGCGAGACAGGTTGTGAGGGGAGGGGGAGATTATTTATAAGTGAATGGTTAACAGCTGTACCTACTGCTAAGCATTACATGGATGCCACAAACTGTACAGCTCAGAGCGCAAGTTATTCAAGCATGAACGACCTGCCTGTCACTGGAACGAGCCGTGTGCTTGCAAATTGAAGTCAAGAGGGAGAGGGGATGAGGGGACTCTGGAACAATGCTTTGCTCTCAGGCGGGACTGTCATCACGAAGTGAGGGACGGAGATGTGAAAGAGATAGCCCTGTCACAAAATATGATGCTCAAATTGCATGAGCATCAATGATAAAATTAAGAGATTTGTAACATTTCCTTCAGTCCTCCCCCCCCCCACAATCCATGCACTCTGCTTCCCCTCCCAGTCCTCCAGGCCTTTTAGCAGAACAGATGTAAAATGTTTTCAGAGCAGATGCCAAGACACTGGGAAGAAAACACATTTTTTATAAGGAATACATTTTGATATTATATCTAGCAACTTGAGTTTTCAGGTTCAGATTTGGTTTCTGAAATGGGGACAGCCTCTACAAGCACAATAGATAACAATGGGTCATAGCGTAGTTGTGGACAAAAATTTATAAATGATATATCTAAGGGTACATTTGATCAGTGTCCAGAAAGAAAAGGAAATAAATGTATATATTGTTTACTCTTACACGTGATAGAGTAGTTTATATTATTTTCATGAGGCATCAGTGTAAAATTTGCAGTGATATTTATTGTAAGTAAGGCACCAGGATACATATGTCATAATGCTTTCATAGAGTATAATGTTCTCTTACATACTAGCTATGCTTTCCTAAATGAAAAATTAAAGCAGCTTACTGTATAATAAAATTACAGTTGTTTTGTGCATGTATCATTGTACTGAAAGTGCATAGGGAAAGGGATGTATGAAGAGTAGCCTTCAGTGACCACAAAAAGTAATGATGTTCCAAACCACTTCCTGCCCGGCCTATAGACAAATGACGTCCTCAACTTTGTCTGCTGATATCTTAATGATGCCTGAAGCTACAGGCATCAATGAGATATCGTTCTTTTCAGCCGGCAGTTCCCTTCACCGTAAGAATGATCATAGCAGCTTCCCAGTTGCTTGATTGTTCTTACAGTCAGCAAGAGAGGACATCCCCCCTCCCGCCGCCCTCCGGTGCCTCTACCGACTTACCTGAGGGACCGGTGAGCCGGAACCAAAGTGGTCGGAAGGAAGTACCATTGAGATCTGAGGGACAGATCTTCCCTGGTCATCTTTATGGCTCTCGGAGGCCCGAGCTTGACATCAGATAGTTAAATTTTTTTTGATCTGATGCTTTCCAGCTTGGAAGAGAGGGGTGGGGTCTCCATAAAGAGTACCTATCATGCAGTATTCCTATTACAAGGGATGTTTACATTCCTTGTAATAGGAATTAAAGTGATCAAGATTTTTTTTTTTTAAAGGGAAAGTGTAAAAATAAAAAAATAAAAATAAACAATAAAAAAAATTAAAGCCCCACCGTCTCCACGAGCTCGCACGCAGAAGCGAACGCATGCGTAAGTCGCGTCCGCATATGTAAATGACGTTCAAACCACACATGTGAGCTATCACCGCCAACGTTAGAGCGAGAGAAAAAATTCTAGTACTGGACCTCCTCTGTAACTCTAAACATGTACCCTGTAAAAACGTTTAAAGTGTCGCCTATGGGGATTTTTTAGTACCGAAGTTGGGCGCCATGTCAAAGTATGACATGTTAGGTATCTATTTACTCGGCATGACATCCTTTTTCCCATTATGCAAAAAAATTGGGCTAACTACTGTTTTTTGTTTTTAATGCATGAAACAATTTTTCTTCCAAAAAAACGCATTTGAAAAATTACTGCGCAAATAGCGTGCTACATAAAAAGTTGCGATGACTGCCATTTTATTCCCTTGGGTGCCTGCTAAAAAAATATATATAATGTTTGGGGGTTCTGAGTAATTTTCTAGCAAAAAAATGATGATTTTTACATATAGCAGTGAAGTGCCAGAATAGGCCTGGTATTGAACCTCGAACACACGACGAGAAAACCGGAAGAAAAATTCCGCTTGACGCAATCGTATGATAATCTAAACGTTAGTACACAGCTTTCGTCCGAAATTTTCCAAAGGGAAAAACACGAAAATTTTTCTCGTATGGTACCAGATCCTATGTTTGTTTTGTTTAATTAGTACAGTTTTAGTCTGGAAATACAATAAAAATACATTACATCACTTTCAAAATTGTTTTCTGTCATATAAGAATTTTCGTCAGTAACCTATTCGCATTTGATATGGAGACTAGCATGCAAAAAAAATGGACGATCATTCGTCCGATAATCTCATTGTGTGTGCTAGGCCTTAGGCTAATGTATGGTGATTCTGCTTATTATGACTAAGCACAATAGGTGTGAAACATGTTTACATTCCATTTATTCCAGGAATGGCATCTGTCTACATTACAATAAAGAAAGTTTTTATTGGTAGTAAACACAAGAGAACAAGCGGCGCCCCACTAAGTGTAGCAGAAGATAAAAACAAGGTATTTATTAAAAATGCACTTACATGCACATACATACAAGTGATATCACTTAATTCTTGTAAGTGCATTTTTAATAAATACCTTGTTTTTATCTTCGGCTACACTTAGTGGGGCGCCGCTTGTTCTCTTGTGTTTACTGCCAACAGAGTTACTCCTGCTCCGTCAGCTGGCTGCCCCACAGACGTCACCATCCACTTCGATACCTTCGCCCCTGTCCTTCTGGTGCCTAGCACCCCACATACGCACCCTTCCGCTCTGACCCCAGATACCCCAGCTGAGAAGCTTGTAAGTGCTACATCTCTTTCCTTGTAAGTTTTTATTGGTATCCCACTGCTGTGTGTGGCTGCCTATTCCAGGCTTCCTTGTTTGTCACGGTGGCAAGCCGGGCCAGCACCTGTGGGGCTAACTACTGTGGGATCTCCTCGGCTCACCTGGAGTGGTGATTTCTCCTCTGCTTTCCTGCCTATTGTAATTCTGATGCTGGAAACACATCACCAACAACAAATAACTAAAATGATACAACTTCTTTCCCTTGTGGGTGTCATTACTTCGCTGGCTCAAAATACTGCAGAATTCGGATGGCAGTAGGAACAGCAATGAAGCAGCATCTTTTTGATCAAGTCAACAAATGAGCATCTCCATAGGGGATAGTAAGCTGTCTCTTAGCAATTCTGTCATTGGCAAATTGTCACAAGCGGCAGGATCACTTGTCTGACATGACCCTTAAGCTTGCCCTCCCACGTATATATCAGCTGTGACATATCAGTAAAAGAGGTGGGGTTTTGCATTGCAGGTTTTTGAAAATTTTATAAAATATCTTTAACTTCTTCTAAGTAGACAAGGAGGGGCTGCTTTGTGGAATAAAAAAGACTTACATACATATACATATACTGTATAAAGTGTCGTTTGACAATTTGTTTTTTTGCAAATTAGAAGTGAAAGTAAAGTGCAAGTTATAAAACTAAACACTTTTTATATCTGACCCGAGAGTTTCTCTTTGAACTGTGTTTTGTTACTGGATCTATATCTTTAATAAACCCCCAAAATATTAGTGTCCTGACTAAGTTCATGATTAGCATTTTATTGGGGTTAAGGGGACCTTGAGGGAGATTTACTAAAACCGGAAAACCCACTATCAGGTGTAGTTGTGCATGGTAGCCAAGCGGCTTCTACAGTAACTTCAGCGTGTTCAATTAAGCTTTGACAATAAAACCTGCACCAGATTTTGCAAGCTCCAGTTTTAGTAAATCTCCAGCCTTCTCTCTAAAGTACTGAAAAAACCCATTAGAACAGTTTATTAATATACATCTTAACTAATGTTTTGGAATACCTTGTTATCCCAACCTGAAAACCTAATACATAAGTACTAGCAAATTCTTCCTCCTACCGGGAATCTTGATTCGCAGCAGGTTGTTGGTGAGATTGTGCTCTTTGACTCAAAGTTTTATATCAGTGGTACATAGTTCAATAAAGAAATCTCAACACAAAGAAAGCCAATAAGTAAAAAAAAAAAGTTTAGATTATTTGTTGCTGCGGTTGTTCACAAGCATCACTGAGGTCTTTCCTTAGCAAAAATGCGATCAAGTGGTCCAGGAGATGTACGCAAAAGCTGAGCTGTCTCAAGCAGATTACCGTTAATGGACTGACCCCCAAATATACATGTTTTGAGCCTAAAACACTTAGACATGTTCTCACAGTGTACAGAAACAGTTTGCAACAAGTTAGTAAAAAATGGTTATTACTTTTTACATAGTTATGGGCAAAAAGCACAAGTTCCAAATTAGATATGTTGAACACCAGCTAAAGTTTTTGAAATAATTCTGCTTTATAAAGTCAGTAATGCAACCCACAGCTGAGCCACAGCTATAAATGCATCATCAATGTAACACATATTTTAACCATATACTGGTTAGACTAATATATAGCTATGTACAGAATTGAGTTCTTAAAACTTCAAGTAATGTTAAATCATATTTCAATGACTTAAAGTGATCTATGCAAACTCTACTAATCTACAGCGATGTGTGTCTTTTAAATATGGCCACACTGACTAGACAGGGACACTTGGGTTTGTATAAACTCCTTTTATGGATGCTAGAAAGTGCTGACTGCCTTTCAGTCTAGCAAAGATGTTGCTTCACAGAGCTGTCTGAGGGATTTGTAACAGCACAGTAAACAAAATCCACGGGATAATTATGAAACATATGGTGCATAACCACCAGTCTGTTTATTTTATGGAAGTTAACATTATTTACAGTGTTTTGTGGTTAAAATTAATAGATGGGTGTCGTCCAAAAAAAGAGACTTTTTCTTTCTCTTTTAAAGTGTTTACATGAACCATTCCAGTCCGCATCTGCAGAAAGACTCTGTCTATAAAGACAAAGCACTCTGATTGTTTTTGTATGTTTTTAATGATGTCTGAAAAAGATGTAATCCAATAGCAGAAATGCTGCCAGCAACATTAACGAGTATGGTGAAAATCAAGCAATTTTCTGCTACACCAAGTTTACAGGACAACATAATAAAACATCTAATTTAGTTCTAAATCAAATGTTTCCCAATTCTTATTAGCAGAGCACTTAATGCTGATGCTTTTATCTAATAAGAGCTTTTTTGTTGACTATCTTCTCCCATACTAATATGATTGACACACGTAGCTCAGTCAATCATGACAGTTCTCTGTTGCTCACGATATAGTTATTGTCTAAGCTACTTTTGCTTGGTTTACTTAGGCATGGCCATTCTTCAGTGGATCAAAAATTGGATAAGGGTCATGCATTTGGGTGGTTTGGCCTGTACAGCATAAATTCTTGGCATTGTTGGGCGCTTGGGACGCGCAGCATACAGCATGCTGCAAACAGCCTGTATGCCGCCCAGATGCTGTTCAGAGCGGTACTTACATTCAAGGACATATGCCATGAACACAGAATGCGTGTGTTCATAATTGTTTATTTTCAGACATGGCTTACCCTTTCTCGAGGTATTAGACAAGGGTGTCCATTATCACCCTTTTTGTTTTCAATAGTGATAGAACCCCTTGCAGCTATGTTGAGGTAAATGGTGGGGGTGAGAGGCTTTTGCAGAGGTAAACATGAGGACAAAATAGCTTTATATGCAGAAGATATTTTATTATATTTAGCTAATACTTAGCAATCACTGGTTGCTGCAATGTCTGCTATAGAAAAGTTTGGCGCCTTTTCCAGTCTTAGGATCAACTGGAATAAGTAATTTTTATTTTCATTGGATCCTCTCTGAGACCCTCTCCACCCCCCCCACCCCCCCACACACAGTACCACAACTTAAGGTGGATGCAAAGTTAAAATATCTTGGGGTAACTATTTCTGCCCACCCTAAGGAATATATATCGTTCACAACTTGATACCACGACTTCAGAAATTTAGATCTCAAAATTAAGTTTGGTGTAATTTGCCACTCTCTGTGGCTGCTTGTACCAATCCAGAAAGATCATATTAATATTATTATAACATAAAAACCTTATAGGCCTTATTTACAATTGCGCGGTCATGCAACACTGTACCCAAATTAAATTGTTATAATTTTTTTGAGACAGATAGAGTGTTCTTTTGGTAGTATTTAAACTCCAGTGGATTTTTATTGTTTAGTAAAAAAAATGAAAAAAAAATGAAATTTTTGTTTAAAAGTTTTTGTTCGTTTTTGTTGTAAAATTTTGTAAATAAGTAATTCACTGATGTGCGATGATGAGGCTGCACTGATGGGTACTGATAGGCTGCACTGATGAGGTGACACTGATGAGCACTGATAAGGTGGCACTGATGAGGAGGCACTAATATGCAGCACTGATGGTCACTGATAGGTGGCACTGATGGGCACTGATAGGCAGCACTTATGGGCACTGATAGGCGGCATTAATGGGCACTGATTGGCGGCACTGATGGGCACTGATGGGTGGCACTGGTGAGCAGGCACTGATGGGCACTAAAAGGCAGCACTGACTGGCATCACTGATGAGCACTGATTGGCATCACTGATTGGACTGACTGGCATCACTGATGGGCACTGATTGGCATCACTGCTGGACGCTGGCTGGCATCACTGCTGGGCACTGCTAGGGTTACATTGATAATTAGTACCCTGGTTATCTGTGCAGATCCCTCCTGT
This sequence comes from Glandirana rugosa, assembly GCA_018402905.1. NCBI lineage: Eukaryota > Metazoa > Chordata > Amphibia > Anura > Ranidae > Glandirana > Glandirana rugosa. The sequence goes on along the minus strand of BLSH010192371.1, from coordinate 1,120,190 downwards.
GAGGAAATGCCGCCGATCAGCTCTCCTCTCCTCCCATGCTGTCAGTGTGAGGAAATAAATGCCGATAAATGGCATTTCCTTGTTTACATGTGATCATCTGTTATTGGACACAGCTGATCATATCGGTAAAGAGCCTTATCTTTGGCTCTTTACCAAGATTGGTGATGCGCCGTGTCCCAGGGACAGAGTGCACCACCAATCGCCGCGCTGCACATCCCCGTGAGCATGCAAGTGTGACAAGAGTGGGGCGACATCATATGACATTGTCCCAGAATAAAAGAGCCGCCACCCCCCCCCCCCCCACGAAGCTGAAGTTAGAAGCTGATTGGCTAGCATGCATCACATTTTCCACTCTCCGGTTTTAGTAAATTAACTCCACTGTAACCATGTTCATAAATGTTTGCAGTCAGCCATGAGGCCTTCTCCTCAGAAAAATCTTAAAGGTAAGAAATTTTCTAAAATAAAAAAAACTATTTTAGGTATTGTATGATGCATGAATATGGTGCATGAATGGCAACACATAACAAACCTATAGTGAGGTTTTCTTAATAAACGCAAAAGTGGAAAAACACTTTAAACCTAATATATACTACATTAAGGGCTGGCTTCCCACCTATGTGTTTCTCTAGTGTCCACAATAATGCACAATGCATGCATTAGTGCAGTGCCATTCATTTTAAATGGCACCCTATTGCACTAAAGGAATGCACTTCCAGTGCCCCTGTGTTCAGCACATCACAATACTTTACCTTATGTTGTGGTGTGCTGCTTTGTGCAGGTGTTTTTCTGATTTGTTGTGGCGTGTTGGCAGCCCATGCAAATAATTGGGCTGCTTTAACACAACACATGTTAATGCATGACAAAACATACATTAATGCATGTGCTTTAAATGTATGTAAACCCTAACATTAATGTTTCTTATTTGCTCCCTTTTGGCCTTTAAATATACTTCTGAAAGTGTTTTGTAATATCTGTTTATTAAATGCATAAAATATCTGTTTTCCTTTCAGAAATTTGGAGCTGTCCTGTGCACTCCTCATGTGTTATCTCAAATAATCCACACTGCTGCCACATTTGTATGTCCATAGAGAGCAGATAGAAAGCTTACTGTTTTGTTATTTGTTCTTTCCCTGTTAAATATGTCTTAAAAGGCTTCAGACCAACACAAATTCCATCAGGTCCTGGCTGGGGAGAAAAGAGACTTCTGACATCCCATAACTTGCAGACCAGGATTTCTGGCCAGCAGCATGGAGTAAGTAGAGTTAAGTTCTTGACATTAAAAATATAACCTTTAACTTTATTGGTCATTGTGATCAAAAATAAATTCTATATTTGGGATAGTTTTTATCACAGTGGTAATCTGAAAAGGCTGCTCGGGGTGTGCAAGAATGTATCACTGTGGAATGTACTACAATGTAATTGTATTGGAATTTTCCAAATACATTGAAAAGTTTCTGGTGGAAAGGTGAGAACCTTCCTTAAAAGTTGGAGAGACACATACAGTTGCAAGAAAAAGTATGTGAACCCTTTGGAATGATATGGATTTCTGCACAAATTGGTCATAAAATGTGATCTGATCTTCACAACAATAGACAATCACAGTCTGCTTAAACTAATAACACACAAAGAATTAAATGTTACCATGTTTTTATTGAACACACCATGTAAACATTCACAGTGCAGGTGGAAAAAGTATGTGAACCCCTAGACTAATGACATCTCCAAGAGCTAATTGGAGTGAGGTGTCAGCCAACTGGAGTCCAATCAATGAGATCAGATTGGAGGTGTTAGTTACAGCTGCCCTGCCCTATAAAAAACACACACCAGTTCTGGGTTTGCTTTTCACAAGAAGCATTGCCTGATGTGAATGATGCCTCACACAAAAGAGCTCTCAGAAGACCTACGATTAAGAATTGTTGACTTGCATAAAGCTGGAAAGGGTTATAAAAGTATCTCCAAAAGACTTGCTGTTCATCAGTCCACGGTAAGACAAATTGTCTATAGATGGAGAAAGTTCAGCACTGCTGCTACCATCCCTAGGAGTGGCCGTCCTGTAAAGATGACTGCAAAAGCACAGCACAGACTGCTCAATGAGGTGAAGAAGAATCCTAGAGTGTCAGCTAAAGACTTACAAAAGTCTCTGGCATATGCTAACATCCCTATTAGCGAATCTACAATACGTAAAACACTAAACAAGAATGGATTTCATGGGAGGATACCACAGAGGAAGTCACTGCTGTCCAAAAAAAAACATTGCTGCATGTTTACAGTTTGCACAAGAGCACCTGGATGTTCCACAGCAGTACTGGCAAAATATCCTGTGGACAGATGAAACCAAAGTTGAGTTGTTTGGAAGAAACACAACACTATGTGTGGAGGAAAAGAGGCACAGCACACCAACATCAAAACCTCATCCCAACTGTGAAGTATGGTGGTGGGGGCATCATGGTTTGGGGCTGCTTTGCTGCGTCAGGGCTTGGACGGATTGTTATCATCGAAGGAAAAATTATTTCCCACGTTTATCAAGACATTTTGCAGGAGAACTTAAGGCCATCTGTTCAGCTGCTGAAGCTCAACAGAAGATGGGTGTTGCAACAGGACAACGACCCAAAGCATAGAAGTAAATCAACAACAGAATGGCTTAAACAGAAGAAAATATGCCTTCTGGAGTGGCCCAGTCAGAGTCCTGACCTCAACCCAATTGAGATGCTGTGGCATGACCTCAAGAAAGCGATTCACACCAGACATCCCAAGAATATTGCTGAACTGAAACAGTTCTGTAAAGAGGGATAGTCAAGAATTACTCCTGACCCTTGTGCACGTCTGATCTGCAACTAAAGGAAACATTTGGTTGAAGTTATTGCTACCAAAGGAGGTTCAACCAGTTATTAAATCCAAGGGTTCACATAGTTTTTCCACCTGCACTGTGAATGTTTACATGGTGTGTTCAATAAAAACATGGTAACATTTAATTCTTTGTGTGTTATTAGTTTAAGCAGACTGTGATTGTCTATTGTTGTGACTTAGATGAAGATCAGATCACATTTTATGACCAATTTGTACAGAAATCCATATAATTCCAAAGGGTTCACATACTTTTTCTTGCAACTGTATATGCCCGTTAGAGATTAGAAAATATATAGGGAAATAATAAGCCCAGATTACATACATGAAAAAACTGTTACATAACAGCAGTACTTACCCACAAGATACCGATATAAGTTACTGTGAGACTTGAAACTCTGCTTGTTATTACAAAATAGTCAAAATAAAAGCAAGTAAAAAAAATATACTAGATGTGTCAAATGCACTGTTTTCAAAAATGCAATCCCTTTAAATTCATTTAAAACTCGTATTCTGTTTGTTTTCCAAAACTGAAATTTAAGTTTTGGGTTGATGCAGCCAGGTTGCTGTCTTATTTTATCTATCAGGAACAAAAGTTTGGAAAAGGACGTTTGAGCCTTCCAGTGTAACAGAAGAAAGAATGGCATTGGATGGATACTTAAAACCTGAATGCATTGCTTTCGATTTCAAACATGTACAGAAAACTGTTTAAAAAGCAATTTAGTACATATAGCAGTTCAAACTAACATTGGACACCTCTAGCTGTTACACCATTAAAGAAGGTTTGACCAGAAAATAAGTGATGTCATTAAAACCTTTTATTAGTTTTACAACTTACAAAAACTGTATTGCATGTTGACATTGATAAAATAAAGCTAGTATTCTGTTTTGTACTTTAGAGTTAATTATGCTTTATTATAATGTTAGGAATTTAAATAATGTATGATGTTTATATGAGCTGTTCCTCATAAACAAAGGCTTTATTCACTGGAAACTGTGCGTGGTCTTACAAATCATATTTAAGTGTTTGTAAAAAAAATAATAATAATTTATCTGTCTCTTTAAGGTATTGCTATTATTTTTTTTATAATGTTACTGTTATTGTGGTGGCAGTGCTTCTTGATTACCTGGTTGATCCTGCCAGTTCCTGTTAATAAACTGACCATGCTAGCAAGAAAACCGTTGTAAGTTTACGTCCTCTGTCATCCCGCATATAGATACAAGAACAGCAAGCCTGTATCTTCCATGGTCAGCTTATAGCTCTGCCCTCTTGGCCATTTCTCCTCCATTAATTGCCACTTGACTTTGCTGGGGAAAGGGGTAAGTGAGGTAATGCTATCGGGTATCATTGCATTTCATTACCTTGGAAACACTGACGCTCAGTGGCATTAAGTCACTTCCGGCAATGACGTCTGCCCCGTTCTGTAAACCCCCACTGCAGGTCTGTGAAGAGCGGTCATGTGCCCTGAACATTTACTGCCTAATAAAGCGCTACAGGTAGTTTTTTTTTTTTATGTAACCAAGCATTAGTCAAATGTATTATAACATATATTAAAAATGCATTTATTAATAATTAACTTCACTCCACGTTAACACTGAGCAATCTGGCACAAGTCCATACATGTGATGACGTCATGCCAAATATTATTAGGCATATTTGATTTCTTACCCTTTCTAAATATCTCACCTGAAGTATGTATCCGCGAACATAATCCCGCAACGTCCATCCTAAGCCGTGCAATATGTGCAGTACCTCTTCTTGTTTGAGGACACTGAAGAGCCGGTCAAGCAGGATCTTGAGCCGCACAGGTACAGCCTGTGTACCATAGAGCATAAGACTGCTGATGTCAAACACTACGTTAGATTGTACAATTTCCACTTGTGTTGGGTGGTACAGGTGCTGAGTGCTGAGCTTGTCCAAAGCTGTAGTAATAGAGAAATACAAAAATAAAAAGATGCCTGTATTAAAAGATCAGTCCATAATGTTGATAACTTGTAAGTGGATTTTTCAAGCAACAAGGTCTAAGTCACTCTCAGTCTTGTTTTAACTCAATTAGGAATCTTCCGGCTCTAGAAATGGCAATACTGACGGCAGAAGGGATTTTACACCAAAGCTGCTGGAGCTTAGAGAATATGCCCCTTAAGGATAATGCATTGTCTAGCAAAGCACTGTACGCTTCTGCACAATCAAGGGAACTATGGAAATCTCTTAGCTTTCTAGCCAGGGAATGAAGTCATGCAAAAATAGAAGCGGATAAACAAAGTTCTCCAAGAATTGTTTATTTTTAGACATTTCTGTCATTCCACAACTCACGATGAAGAAAAGTGATATATTACTGATACTAAAATGAGCAAACTTGGCAAAATATCGGTTTAAATTATGTTATTAATTTTATAAAGGAATCTTAAAAACGACATACTGATTATTAGATTTTTTTTCTAAACCCTTACAAAATGAATATTACCACTACTTGCTATAACTAATGTTCTAAAAACATTTAAAATTGTACTGTCCAATCAGAGGCTGCCTATTCAGACACATTATTCGTTTTTAAACTGGAAGAGTTTGCATGATTTCTTGCTGCAAACTTATAATTAGTCCCCTTTCATACTGAGGTGCTTTACAGGCGTTTTTGCGTTAAAAATAGCGGCTGTAAAGCGCCTCTAAAGTGCCTCCTAATCTACTCCAATGTGAAAGTGATGTTACACTGATGCGGTGCGATTGCAGGACAGGAAAAAAAGCATCTTTTTGGCGGTGGGGGAGTGATGTATACACCACTCTTCCACCACCCCTGCCCATTGAAATGAATGGGCAGCGCTTTCAACGTGGCTGAAAACTGATTCAGAAGCACCGTAAACAAACACTTTTAACCCCTTTTTTAACCCTTAAGGGTTAAAAGCTCCCCGCTGCCACCCAAATAGTGGCGCTGTACCGCTAACGCCCTACCCGCCCCAGTGTGAAGGCAGCCTTAGAAGTTCTCCAAATTTACTCTCCCTGTTATTACCTATTGTTTCAATTATGGTGGCAGAATGCTGTAGCAGTAGTCATTTTATTCCTTTTTGTTGAAAATTTAAGAACAGAACAACACAACATAATCCAGCTGAGTCACACCAAGGAAGTGCCCCCAGAATGCACCCACTAAACCCCCCCCCCCCCCCCACAGAACATTTAGGATCCCTTAAAATTTTGAGTTTGATTTACTTTATTTGAGAATTATTTGAGAATTTTTGTGCATGCTCACTTCAATTATTCAATTATGAGCGCATGAAATGGGTAAAGGGGGATTCTCTTTTCACCTAATTGAACAACTGAATTGAATGTTCCCACAATTTATTGTGTGAACATTCTTAATTTTTTTAGTAACTCTTCCTCTGTGTTTTATATCACTATGCATTAAGGTGCACTGTGTAAAGGCAGTCCATTCGTGTTAATGTGTGTTTTACTGCATTGAACTAAACTGACCCTTAAAACAAACGTCTAAATTATTTAAATGTAGAAGAATGTGTTAAAATGGGCTTTGTAACTAACCTGGCTCAAAACATTATAGCTGGCCATACACTGATCAACATTTGGCTGGTTCAGCTGGGACCAGTCAAATTTCAATCAGTGTGTGGCTGCCCCTGCTCCCCAGAAGTCACTCATTTGATCAACTTCTATAGAAGGGACATGCAGGAAAATATTTGTCAAACAGTGGCTGCAGCAGTGTATTTTTATTTTTTATTTTTCAATACTTTTTTTGAGTTTTGTACATTATACAACCATTGTACATCAGGTATACAAGAAAGAGTTGAAAGAAAAAAAACAAGAATGTGTTGGTGTAACATTCAACTAAAGAATGATCTGTAGGTAAGTATGTCCACGTTATACGTGCATATAAAGAAGTTCCAGTAGGTTGAGTAACATGGGTATGAATTAGATGTAGCTTAAGGACTATATAGTCACATTCATGAGATCATATACCATGTTTAGTGTATTTTCACAGTGGTGGGTTCTGCTGTCAGAATACAATATCTTGGTGGCAGGGATTCCTCCAGCCACCTCGTTTGCGGGGACAGAGATATCTGTTATTTTTTTTCCTTCAGACTGATGGCTGAAAAAAAGAACAGTGTGTTGCCAGTTTAAACTGTTAGTTCACCTTTACAGAAAAAATGTAAAGGTAATCTAACACCATATGGATAGAGTTATCTGACTTATTTTCCTATTATGGCACCATCCCTTAATGATTATTGCCTAAACCAGGAGCCTCCAAACTATGGCCCTCCAGTTGTTCAGAAACTACAATTGCCATGATACCTGACATGACGTCTGTGAATGTCAGAGTTTTACAATGCCTCATGGAACATGTCGTTTCTCAGCAGCTGGAGGGCCGTAGTTTGGAGATCTCTGACTTAAACCATCCCTCCCTTCCCAGTCCCTGCTGCAATTACCTCTGGGGATGCTGAGCTGTCAGTGTACAGCCAGTCCAGTGGAATGGGAATTTGAAATCTCTTTTCTTCTCCTTCCTCTCTGTGTAGACTTCCAGGATGGACCACATAAATTCTGATTAGTCAGCCCCATCACAGAGCATCACTCTCATTCATCCTGGGAGCACTGCACATAGTAGAGGGAGAAGAGCAGGGATCTCAAATCCTTAGACCGTTGGACCAGCTGCGTGGGCACTGACAGCTTAGCATCTCTGGGGGTAGTGGGGGCCAGGAGGGTCAGGGTGGGTAAGGTGGGAAGGATGTATGGTGTTAGTTCACCTTTAATTTTTTTCTGTAAATGTGAACTAACACTTTAAAGTTTAAATGCAAATTGTGTGTTACTTTAAGTAAACTGATCAGTCAAAGTGATCTATCAGATAACTTGTCACTACAGTTCTCCCAAAGAGATAAGCAGTATCAGCATCTGACTACCCCACCCCTTTCCATGGGTATTATAACTGGCAGCTAAGCAAAGCAATTGCATTTATGTTCATAATGACAGACTCTGTTTTATGGGCACCCCGAAATAGAAATTCAGGTACACAGCTAAAAAAAGAGTTGAAATACATCCATTCAATTTTTTTCCTTGCCAAAACAGTTGTAATTCTGTTCTGCCAGATTTGTTGTTCACTTATCTCTTCCACATGGTGTAGCCAGAAAAATCAGTCTACTGTTTACTAGTTCGACTTTACAACTTTCCAGGTTACCTTCTTTTCATTACTTAATCTGAGTGGCGACATAGGAAGCTGCAAAACTGAGCCAGAAAATATGTTTTCTGCTCGACTATGTGGGTGCTGGGTGGCAGGGGGTGACTAAATAACAAGACTGGTTAAGGAGAATTAAAAATGATCTGGCAGGTAAAACAGTAAACATATACATTTTAAATGTGTATTTAGGGGTTTGCTAAATATTCAGGTCCATTTTAAGTTAACAATCTATGTTGAAATGTGTAAGTAAACGCAATGAGGTGACAAGAAGTTGGTGAAGTATTGCAAGTAGGATACACGACATATCATTAAATGGACACATGAACATATCATATAGAATAACAGTACATTAAAATAAGTGCCTTCCACTTTGCTGTAATTCTTTCCTTATCACTTGTACAGTAAGCTGCTCAGACATAGCCAAATTGAAATATTTCTTTGAATTTATGATTGTCTCATCAGCTGATTTACTCATATACAGCTTTTTGAATCTGCTTTTAATATTGTGTTAGTATTACATACGCAACACTATGCTAGGATAATCTTCAGTGATGATGATATTTCTTTTCTTTTATGTTTGTCTTCCCCTAACCTAAATTAGAAGCTGTAAGTAAAACATTGCAATGTTAGCAGTGAAAGTGAATGTTTATCTGATAAGCACTTCAGCTGTGAGCATCACTTTTACTCGCCAAAACTCCACTCGCTGTGAGTGCTCAGAATTTGAATGTGTGCAGTCACTGAAAAAGGAGTAATTACACATTGAGCGAGGGGAACTTAATGAATCTTAAAACCACATACTTTGCAGAGTAAAGAAGCTGACATTTTGGAGGAAGTGGACTGAAAAGGGTCCTTGTGTTTCACAAGAATGACATACACAGCTGTGGCAAATTCTAAATTTAAAGTGCTTATTTCGTAGTTTTTCAACTGGTGAGTTTGTAAAGTTTGTTTTGGTTGAATGTCAAGAACAGATTGGCTTTCTATTCAGCCTACGAACCAGAGCCTTTTCATTGGTATTTATATACATATGGCTGCTTCTGGTTATTCTCCATGGAGACATTTAGGGCGTAATTTATACAAGAGGTGGTGGAATTAAAAAGAAGTGCTATGATGCTGTAAGAAGTTGACCAATCTTTGTATGCTCAGTGTGATAATGGCTAGAAAAGTATTTAATTTCCACATATGCTGTAATCTCTCAGTTGTCTTCTACGGAAAGCAAAATAACTGAGTCATACAAAGTCTTGTTACCTGGTACCTAAAGTATTTCATAGTCCAAAATTGTAAAAGGCCTTCTCACCAACCTGTAACAACTTGGAAAAAATTCAAAAATGGGAATACCAGTGCAAGGTGTCTATATGAACTTCAGACTGAGGTAAGCCAGGCACAGGAAATATTTGCTGGTACACAGCAGAAAAGGGTTTGACCATTGGAAATTCTTCACGTGCCTCTATGAGAACTCAATTGTTTCCCAGGTAATTCCTTTAAAAAGTGCTTATCTTGAAAGCCAGGTGCATTGCACAAAAAAGTAATCATGTCTTTGGTCACTCTGAAATGGATTGTACAATGACCACAATGAGAACTGTGTTCAGAACAAAAAAAAACGTAGCCACACCCCATAATCTGTAAATTGATGTCACATGTTTTGCGCAGCCAATGGCTCTTATGTGATTCTCCTGGATTAAGTGGTGCATTTCCATTCAGCTGCTGAATAAACAGAAAACCCGCAGCACACTACTTTGCAAACTAAACAGATTGCAGGTGACCTTATTTTTCCAATTCAGCTTTTCTAACCCCTCCACTCTCTAACATGCACTTTCTGCCACTCCTTCTCACAGGTATGTCCTCCTTCTTTAAATTCTCTTTCTTTTCACCCTCTACTCCACCCCACGTGTTATATATTTATACAGTAAATCACCTTCGCTTCTGTCCTCTCCATCAGCTCCTGGTAATTCTGAACTCACATGCTAATAAAACCTCCAAGATGCTGGAGCATGTGCCTTTATATAAATTCCACTCCAATTTTATCTTCCTCACCCTTCTGCTTCTCCTAAATTGTACAGATATATCCCCAAACCCTGGTCCTCTGTCATTTAACTTTGGCCAACACATCCTGTACCCCCTGCCCTCTGGCAGCAGCCGAAATCCACACAATCTATTTTCAGTTACTCTTCTTCTCAGGACCAGCCTCATGTGCCCTTTGGAATGTCTGCTTTGTCATTAAGAAATTCACCTCTGTCTGTTAACTTTTTTATCACTAGCTCCTTTAATCTACTTGCTGTTACTCAAACCTGGCTTTAAGAATCTGCCTCTGCCTCTCCTGTTTTCCTCTCTCATGGTGGTGTCCTCTGGACTCACTCTCCCAGACTCAGTGGACAGAAGGGAAGTAGACTTGGAATCCTTCTATCCCCACATAGCACTTTTCAGGTTCTTCACTAACCTCCCTCTGTCTCCCTCTCCTCATATGAGGCACGCTGTATGAACTGTTGTAATCTATCAGCCTTCTGGACTAGTATAAACTAAATTTTTTGGTGTCTTTCTCTTTTATTAAATTTCCACAATTATTCTTGGTGACTTCAATATCCATATTAGCCACTTGCTTACTGGGCACTTAAACCCCCCTCCTGCCCAGACCACTTTTCGTCTTTCAGCGCTGTCGCATTTTGAATGACAATTGCGTGGTCGTGCGATGATGTACCCAAACAAAATTATCATTTTTTTCCCCGCAAATAGAGCTTTCTTTTGATGGTATTTAATCACCTCTGCGTCATTTCTGATAGCCGCTATAAACAAAAAAGAGCAATAATTTTGCAAAAAAAAAAAAAAAACAGTATTTCTTACTTTTTGCTATAATACATATCCAAAAAAAGTATAAAAAAATTATTCATCGGGTTTGGCTGATATATATTTCTCTACATATTTTTGGTAAAAAAAATTGCAATCGGCGTATATTGATTTATCGCGTCTACAAACTATGGGAATTGATTTATGGCGTTATGCGATTTTTATCGGGACTGCGATATTGCAGCGGACATGTTGGACATTTTTGACACTTTTTTGGGATCAATGACATTTATACAGCAATCAGAAATTTAAATATCCACTGATTACTGTATAAATGTCATTGGCAGTGAATAGTTAACACTAAGAGGGCAGTGAAGGGGTTAACTGTGTTCCCTCATTGTGTTCTAACTGTATGGGGGCTGGGCTGGCCGAGACATAAAAGATCTCACTGATCCCAATCACAGGGATCAGTAGATCTGTCATGCCCCCCCTTTACAGAATGTAGAACCGCTGTGTTTACATTGGCGGTTCCCCGTTCTGCAGCTCTGAAAGGCGATCGCGGGTCACAAGCTGACATCGAGTCTGCCTGACCCGCGGGCATGCCGACGCAGCGTGCGGTGGCCATGTGTGCACACCACCGCTGCCTGCGAGTGCACGCCGGGAGCGTGCACAGGGGACGAAGTCCATCGACGTCGTCCCGGAAATTCAGATCCACGCTGGAGCCGTACTTTGGCAATAGCGCGGATCTGAAGGGGTTAATACTAACACTCCTGCTACTTCTCAATCTAACCTCCTCTTTTGACCTGACACCTTTGACCTTGTATTCTCCTATTTATGCACCTTCTGATCACTACCTTACCTTTTACTCTCTCTCCCCCACTTAATATTCCATTTCCACTGGTACCCTCAAGACTTTCCTCATTTAATCCTGCTACTATAGAGGAAGTTGCTACACTTTGTTCTAATGTTCACCTAACCACCTGTCCACTGGACCTTATTCCCTCACAAATACTATGGTCAACCTCAGGCTCTATTCCACACTCTCTAACTCACAGCTTCAATCTCTCCCTCTTTTCCGGCATCTTCTCCAACTCTTTAAAACATGCACTGGTCACTCACATACTTAAAAAGCCTTCACTGGATCCAACCAATCTCAACAACCTACAACCTATCTCCTTGCACCCCTTTACCTCCAAACTCCTTGAACGTCTAGTTTACAACTGCCTGTGCTACCACCTGAACATTGATCCCCTTTAGTCTGGATTTTGCCCTCAACACTCCAGAGAAATTGCTCTCCTAAACTCACAAATGATTTACTAATGGCTAAAATCAGTAGTCACCATTCTGTACTCTTACCTTTGGACCTCTCAGCTGCCTTTGATACAGTTAACCACCCCCTCCTCCTCAAAATACTCCACTCCTTTGGTTAAAGTGAGTGTATTTTTGTTGCTTCTCATCTTACCTATTCCACCACACCTTCAATTTTACTTATAATTCTACAATTCCTCCTCTTCTCCTATTCCTTTTTCTGCCAGGGCTCCCCAAGGCTCTGTTCTTATTCTCAATGTAGTGGATTCTGAATTCTCCTTTCGGCTCCACATCTAATCTTGTTGCCTCAATCTCCACAACATTTCCAAAATATGCCCCTTCTTAACCAATGACAGCACAAAGCTTCTAATTATTTAGAAGCCCCTGGTTATTGCTTACCTCGACTACTGCATCTCATTCCTCATTGGAAAACCTTTACATAGGCTATTACCCCTTCAGTCCATCATGAATGCTGCTGCCAGACACATCCACCTTACCAACCGTTCAGTGTCTGATACCTCTCTCTGCAAATCCCACCTCTGGCTTCCACTCACCCAATGAATAAAATTCAAAATACTAACAACATCTTACAGAGCCATCCACAACTCTGCCCTGTGCTACATCACTAACCTTGTTTTAAAATACCAACCCAATCAATTTTTTTATTACTCCCAAGACCTTCTGCTCTCTAGCTCCCTCAATACTTCCCCCCATGTTCGCCTCCAGGACTTCTCTAGAGCCTCTGCCATTCTCTGTAACTCCCTACCCCAACCAGTCCAACTGTCCCCTACTCCATTTTTAGGTGATTCTCGAAAACCATTATCTTTAGAGAAGCCTATCCTGCCTCCACCCAACAACTTTACTTTTTTTTTTCCTCTATCAACTTATTCCCCACAGTTTTTAACTTTTGTATCACCTGACCCTCCCTGTTAAATTGTAAGCTCTAATGATCAGGGCCCTCTGATTCCTCTTGTATTGAACTGTATTATAACTGTACTGTCTGCCCTCATATTATAAAGAGTTGCACAAACTGTTGATGCTATATAAACTCTGTATAATAATAATAATAATAATGACTACATAGGCTGGGTGACGTACATTGGACAGTAAGAATCTTGATGAGGTCCACATACAGTCTGATACAGTAAAGTTGAATTTGAGATGCTGAACATACTAGCATATAGAAATGTGGATGAGCTCCAGAGTGACAGTTGCTATCAGGTATCGGAGCGGATGTGGGGTTTGACTTGAATTAGTTCATATTGTTGGATTTTGTTGTTCATAAAGAGACTCTTATAAATGAATATTAGAAATGTCTCTAAACCCAAGGACAAAAGTTTAATATATTACAGTCTACCAATCCTCGGTGTTAGTTTTTTCAGGCTTGTCACCTGGTGATTCTGACAGTAATGCATGCAATTTCCTAGAATGACAAGGTTACTCACTGTATTGTATCTATGACACCCTACGACAGAACTACAGAACATCTCACCCTTGTCTTTTCCAATGCATAAGGGAAGGGTTCTGTAGTCCATAGAGAGAACTGGAATGATGATAACTAATAAGAGTGCAGCAAAGGTAGAGAACACAGTAAGATATGAGCTCACAAGATTTCTGAGATGATCAACAGGTATTTTTTGCACTTATCAAACAGATATACTTTGCATGGGCTAGGTAACAGGCCAAAACAAAGCAAATAAATTGTTAGGGTTTTCATACTTATAACTGCAACATTTAAAAGAGAAAAAAGTAAAGTTCTGAACTTAATTGTGCTTCATTTCAAAACATACAGTTTACTTGACCAGTATATAACGTATACCGCCAAGAGTAAGCTAAAGCATGAGAGGAGTTTCTCCCGAAAAACACTCTGCAAGTGTTCAAAATGCACTCTTTACTGTTTATTTTCTCTTAGTCTGTCCAACTACAAATATCTCAGTTTCAAAGAGAGATATAGTTCAGCTATGGTCTGCAGAACTGCCAATTTTTGTGGGAAAATAAACAGGTTAATTTTGTTAAAATCGCAGCTTGCATAGCTCAAGAATAAGTATACAGGACCAGGTTTAAATAAAAAGTAGATTCAGAAAAAGAAATTGGGAATGGGAATGACTGGGTTTATACGAGCTTAGGTACAGATCAGTTGAGAACAGCAGGGCTAAGTAGGTTTGGTTAGAGGAGATGACAAGTGTTTCATTAGGAGCTTTTGAGACCTTACAGCCTCAAGCATCAAGCAGAACTGAGGGGATTGTAGTTATCACAGCATTGCATTAGTAGACATCTTCAAATCAAGCAAAAGTGTGCTGAACAGATGGTACAGAACACAGACATGTCACAGGTCTTGAGATCAGGTAGAGATGGAAGCAGAATGCATTCTAAAAAACACTGCGGGGCTTTGTAGAGAGGATTTTAATGAAAACATCCATGCTCACAGGACAAGATAACTTAACTGAATTTCCACAGAAAACCCAGGCTGATTTTAGATGAACCTTCTGCCCAGACCTAATAGAAGCACGTCAGATCCGAATGGAAGCAAGGATTGAAGTGACTGTATGCGCGTACACTTCGTGGGGGTTGTATTAGCTTTTTTTAACTGTTAAAAAGCCTGGGAAATCAAACAACCAATCCTCCTGCGCTTGGGTCTATTGGTAAACTGGGGAGTATCAAGGGAACTGACTGATTCTTTAACAGATGTGAGCAGATTTCCATACTCAGTGGTCTTGCAACACTCCTCAGGACCATGGGAATCCGAAAGGTACTAAAAATAGCAAAAACAAGAGAAGAGCGCACCGGCCTAGTGCACTACCGTTTAAAAAGTTTAGTAAAAATGTATGAATAAAATGATATACTCATAAACAGAGCATTGTAAAAGGCACAACAATGATAAAAGGTTAACACAGCGCCCCCAGGACTACTTTGACTCTCCACTACAGCAGGGAGGTTAGACCGTGTCCATGTGGCTAGGCTGACGTGTTTCCAGGGCGAACCCTCTTCTTCACGGCCTACAAGCCGAATTAGCTACTCCCTATATATACAGTACATGCATTCATAAGCAGGCGTACTGGGTACTGCCCTTCAAGGTCCCTCCCCTATTCTTTACCGGGGTGGGGACAGGAAAAACCCGGTAGTCAAATCCAGCTAAGATGTTACATACAGAATAGATAATATTTGAATAATGCATAACATCACATTTGCACTGCATGTGCACTGTCATATATAATATTTTTATATAACTTTTGAATGTGTGGCTTTTTATGCAGTACAAATGTGATGTTATGCATTATTCAAATATTATCTATTCTGTTTGTAACATCTTAGCTGGATTTGACTGCCAGGTTTTTCCTGTCCCCAACCCAGGAAAGAACAGGGGAGGGACCTTGAAGGGCAGTACCCAGTACGCCTGCTTATGAATGCAAGTATATGTAGGGAGTAGCTCATTTGGCTTGTAGGCTCTGAAGAAGGGGGTTCGCCTTCGCAAAAAATAAAAACCCCAGAGGTGATCAAGTTTACGCAGGTATTCCCTGAAATTGCTGCAAAATCACGGTAAAATCACGGCCGCAAAATCGTGGCAGTGTGAAAGGGGCCTTAGTAAGATTCAGGCTCCATGATGATGAGGACTCAGCATGTTTTTACCCTCATTTTTAGCCAGCATCTCAAATCTATAATTGACACCAATTGGCATTGGCACATGCTAATCACTTTCAAAATATTTTTTATAATTTAAACAGATGTGTATTGGAGTTACTGTATATTTAAAATATTATCAATTTTAATATTGGTTTAAATACATTTTGTTTAATATTAAGCTAATTGTGTATATTATAATATTGTGAATATCTTATAAATGACAGTGGCTATGCAATATTTTAGAATAAGAATTTGAGTATATTTCAATTACTTATGTAGTAATCTTCTAGTATATTTCAAGGCCTAAAAACACTGCTCAGTGCCAATATGCAACCCAAGTCATATACGATCATAAACCATATACAGCAATATGAAACCTATATTTCAATTGCTGAACAAAAATTGACAAAAAGACGTATCTCTTTGTCGAAATGGTGCACAGTACACTAAACGCATGATAAATAAAACTGTAAAAGGATTCCTTGCAAGTCTAAGATCTATCTAAATATTAAAGGAAAAGATGTTCTGTGTTTAATTATCCAGAAGAGATCTCTGGAGCTTCCTGGACTTTCACTAATCTGAGAACTGAAGGATTTTTGTGAGCTCAAAATAACAGTCAAATAATTTTCTGTAACACTGTATAAGTTAGTGTAAATATGTGGGTACAGGATCTGTTACCACAGACATTTATCCTCATGATCCAGAGTTCTGCAGGAAGATTCTGTTGATTAATACTATCATGTACACAGGGGATGTAATATAGCGCATGTTGCTACTGAACCAGTACAGAGTGCTACTGAACAAATGAAGGTATACTTGTATGTAGGGTCATGATTAAAATATTGTAGAGCAGACTAAAGCCTTGTACACATGCGCCGATTATCGTACCACCTCAGGTCCAACTTTTGTCCAAATCGGCTGTCCGTGGTTTTGTCTAGCGTACTGACGTGAGTCAAATTATTGTCCACAAAGCCAAACGTATTGACGTGTTATGGATATATAAAGAGGAAGTTCAGGTGAATGTGATTTGTGAATTAGGAACGCAGGTTTACACCACAAACACTTCCTGGATTCCGAGCATGCGTGTTTGTACTTACAACTTTTGTTAGTACAACTTCTGTACACATGAGCCAAAAATTGGCCAATTTGTTGGCCAACAAAAGTTTTCTAGTTTTCTCAGACAACTTCTGTTGGACGATAATTGGAAATTGGCTGTTGAATGGTGCGTACTAATGTTTGGATTATCGGACAACAAGCTGTTGTACGGCCATTCTTGGCTGAAAATTTCACCGTGTGTACGGGCCTTTAGACTATTAAGGGATATAGATCATGGTCTGAAAAACATGCAATAATTGTTTGTTGGATAATACTAACAATTTTTTAGATTGCTTTTATCACAAAAATCTATTTGTGGAGCCATTGAGGTTGATTTGCTCAATCTGGAAAGTGTAAAATCTGTAACCATCGGTAACCAATCAGCTTCTAACTTCGGATTGTTCAATTAAGCGCTGACAAAAAACCTGGAAGCTGATTGGTTTCTATGCACAGCTGCACCAGATTTTGAACTCTCCATTGTTAGTAAAGCAATCCCATTTTTTTACAGCAAATTTCCAAAAAACAAGCAAAGGTTTGACTTACTTTTTCACTTACCATTATAGAATTTTTAAACAATCAAATTTAATATGTATGGAAGCACTTTTGAGATATTATACACTACGCATGTTTTGCTAACAGAATTGTTCAATATTGTTTCTGGATCAATCTTTGTGATATAGTAGCATTATCTTAGTCTGTTTTTAGGACACATTTTCCACTTTACAAAAAAAATGGTGGAATGTCATATGACAATGCTACAACACCATGCAGGGCAAAGTAGCAGATTCCCACTAAAGCCTTCCATTACAGATGTGTATGCCCCTCCCCACACCATTCCATGTGCCTGGGGAAGCAAACTTACACACCTGGCATTTCCAGGTATAGGGCAGTGTGTAGCTCACTTTCTTTCCTCCCACATGACAGAATAGGTGCATGGTAATTGGCTGCTTAGACACACAGCACTGTCACAGGGGTTATGAGACATGGAGCATAACAGCTGCTGGGGTCAGCATTTGAGTAAGCCTGTTACTTTGCCATGCAAGGACCGGTTAAAACAAGACACCGGTTCAGATAGGGCATGCCCTTTTGAGATGCTTTCACCGAGCTCGGCAAAATAATCAAATCCAGCTTTGAACAGATAGGGTTCGCTCAGCTCCTGCTTACAAAAGCCCATAAAGAAGCAACAAAGTGATAGAGGAAGATAACAATATACTCTTTCTGTAATAGCTAGGGACCATTCCTTCTACCATATATATATATATATATAATTTCAGCAGACAGTAATAGGATGCTATGGTTGCTTAAAGTGGATGTAAACCCGGAAAAAAAAATATTTAACGGTAGAGCATGTCATGTCATCTGTGCCCAGTCTTGCCACAAAGAGTTAATCCAACTGTGAGTAATGACATTATCTTTTTTCAGGAAGACAAAGTCTGACTAACAGGGAAACACACAGACAATCAGCCCTGTGCTCAGTGAGTGACAAGCAATTTGCTTATCTCCTTTACGAAGCAGAGAAAGTTTTACACTACCCTCTCCCTCCCTCCTCAATCTCTCAGTATAGAGGTGGGTGGGGAGGCTTGTGACATCACAACTCCACCCACCGAGTTCCAGCAAAGAGAGAAACCCACTGATTTCAGAGTTTTACAGAGCTGCAAGTGCTTACAGGAAGGACACTTGCAAGTTAGGGATACAAGCAGGAGGCTTGCATGTATATATATATTAATACTGTGCCATTAGTTTATAATGGTTGAGTG
The DNA here is from genome assembly GCA_018402905.1 of Glandirana rugosa. Lineage (NCBI taxonomy): Eukaryota > Metazoa > Chordata > Amphibia > Anura > Ranidae > Glandirana > Glandirana rugosa. Next base: position 1,101,616 of record BLSH010192371.1, on the reverse strand, counting down.
GTGGGTTTACATCCACTTTAAGATAATATTGTCAGTCTGGCATCATTAACAGTATTCAGAATTAATAGAAGAGTAGTAATATTTACCCCTATATAAGATGCACTGCCTTCTTAAAATTGAAGGTATTTACATGTGATCATCCTCACCAAAAATCCAAAAAAGGGCTTTATTGCCCATTTTAGGCTAAAGGATGGAGCCATACATATTATTTTTTTATGCCCCTTTGGATAACTGCACATCTGGTACTGCTGACGTATAACATGGGTACAGTCTAATGAGAGATTTTTTTTTTTTTTTTAAAAAGCATACCATTTTTACTGTCTTTATGACCCATATGCATCACTTGGGACTTGGGAGATACCTAGCTATGACAGCCTGTCAGCTTAGTGTGAGGCGAGTTAAGAGGAAGCAAAAAGACATGTATTGCCCTACAAATGATTGTGCTTTTACAGAGAAAGTATTTGCATGCCATCTCTTTCCAACACTAATGCCCATTATTTCAGGGCTCAACAAATCACAGGCGCCAGGTTGCCACAGCAACTAAAAACTTCATCCTGGCACCCAGCCCATTCACTGTTTGGAGGTGTCTCTTCTCAGCACACCCAGACTGTCCTTGGCGCTCGATCATCAGCTGTGTGCATACATGCTGGGCATTGCTCAGGACTGGAGAGCTTGGCCTGGCCCTGAACTGGGACTTCCTCGGCCTTACACAGTGAGGAGGGCATCAGGAGAGTGGTGATCATCTTCCCTCGCCGCAGAATGGGCTTTTTATGCCCTGAGCTTGTCTACTGAGGTCTTGTACTGTGGAGGGAGGAGGAGGATCGGGGGAGCATTGCTACTGCCATCATGGCTCAGGAGAAAGTGGAGCTGCATGTGGAAATCCCCAGCGATGGCAGCCTGAAGAGGTACAATAGTGCCCCCCTATATTAACAGGCTCAGGTGTGGCTGGGAGTGCAGGTAGGGGGAAAGAGGGGGCTGTGTATTGTATGGAGCATCAGAAATCTGGTGACTGTGGATGATGTGTTCAGGATGAAGGCAACCTATGGATTTCCAGCTTTGAAGGAGCTGCAGCACTCAGTATAGTACCTGCTGGTTGGACATGCTGCTATTTGTGGTTCTTCAGAGCCTGACATGCTGAATAACTTCTAATGTGGGGATGCTGGGCATTGCCTGATTGCCTCCACTACCTGACTTCCGCTGATGTCCCAGATCCTGGAAAGAATGTTTCATGTAATTGTGGCCTTCCATTCCTATTCTCAGTGTAATGGGAATGTCTGGACAGAAGAGAATTTGATCCATGAGCAAGAAAGCGTCATCTTAGGGTCTGTTCACATCAGTGCTTTGGAAATTGCCATATACATTTTATGAAACCACATATTGCATTTTTACTGTGGTTTTAATGCTTTGCTTTGAAATTGAATGCAGTGCATAATGTGTTTTGCATGTGATTATCACCTGGGAAAAATGGACAGGGGCCTCAAAAAATGTAATGGAGAGTGCAATGTGTTTTTGGTGCACCCACCATAGACTTCAATAGAAGGTGCATTTTTTAAACAGTGTGCAGAAGGTGCTGCAAACCAGACTTTTCAAAAGTGCAGTGCACAGATGTAAATGTTTAGGGTGCTCTCCACCCCCGATAATGAACTCCCCGGTTCTCTCCGGCCCCAACACCCACTCCCCCCTGGTTCTCTCTGAAGACCCACGACACCCTGCAAAACCCATCGACCCCCCATGCTCTCCAGTGTTTTACTAGATTTAAAGCAAATTTGTTAAGGCCTGTATTATATAAATGACAAATTAAAAAATATCACAAGGGAGTGGTAGTAGTTTCTAAAGTCATGAGCTGCAAAAGATAAACACTGAAGTTTTAGGAGAAAGGCCACATGTTGGCTAGTTAGACTGCTACCAACATTTGCTTTGTGACTGATAGGTATATTACACTGGTCTATAAGAAAATAAAGGAGGGTGCAAACGCCTAGTGCAATACCTCCAAACACCAAACAATTTATTATAAAGCAAAAACCATACTCACAAACATGAGGAAATCACAAGCATATATGATCACAACTCCAACCAGTTACCAGTTCCCTGTTGGAAAGCTTATGTGTTTCGGGAGACAAGCCTCCTTCCCCAGAGCTGATCCAACTGGTTACAAAGCATAATTTATATCGGGACCTGACACAACAACTCCTTCCCACCACAACCCTCACCAGGCGGAGCCAAAAACATCTATATACATACTGAGTGCTGAGGCTTGACTGGTTTGGAAATGTTACACTGACCATTGTAGTCAGATAATAGTATCTTGAATAAAAAAGAGTATATGAAAAAATGATAAGAATAAGGTAAGAGGATGAATGTGACCAGTGCAACAAAAATAGTTGTACATAGAGTACGCCCATCACCACATTCCTCCCTACCTTCTACATAATTGTAAATTATCTTTAAATATTTGAGTGTAGTAAATTCTAAAAAGGTGTTGTGTTGATCTTTGCACCTTGTTCAGATACCACTACTTGTGCATTTTACCCTGGATGTTTTCTAAGGGTCAGTAAAACATATCGTTCCAAAATGTATGTACATACAAATTAAATATAATTAAATTAAAGCGGAAAAACGTCTCAATGACATCTTTCATTATTATTTTTTCAGCTCTGTGATCTTTTTTCAAGCAGTACATTTTAGACGGCTACTCTGTTTATGTAGCCGACAGCAGAACCGCAGTTTGTTCACAGACGTGGCTGTCTGAATTTTTTTTTTTTTTTCTCTTTTCAAACAAAACTTTGAACCTTCTCCAGCTTTGACACACTGCCTCTTCAGTTAATAACGATCATGTTTCCCCCTTGTCTCCTGTCTACTTTTCTTTGAGGCAACTGCACACTCAGCACCTCAAGGTAATAACGCAAAGCTACAACATAAAAGTGACAGCATTAATATAATTGTCTGTCTTTCTCGCCTTCACCCTGATCTTTTTTCCCCCTTTCGTTTTTGACGTCCTATGTGACACCTGTTTCTGTCTCTTCTGATCCTACAACGGCTTTCGTGCTGACAAGGTTTTTCTCCTCTAAAAATGAATCTGCTGGAGACCAGTGCAGTATACATATGAAAAAATGCTAGACTTTCTTTACACCGATCACGTGCCTAACGTGATGAAGAAGGGTTAATCTCACCCCAGCCTGGGGACTCCCTTTTCTTCTGAAGAAAAACTCCCTCTGTACACATTAGGGATTTCTCACAACCTCAAGAGTCTCACAGGCGCTTGACTAATTAGTTTGTAGATTATTCAAAGCTGCTAAATGTTCAACACTGGATTTTCTTTTAGAAAGATGGGTCACGGATCTGCAGATGAGGTAAAATGGGAAAGAAGTTATATTAAACATGGCTCAGATAAGCATTTAAAAACTGACAAACACATGCTTTTTTTCTCTCTCTTGAGAGCAACTTTCTTTTCATTAATAATATTTCTAGAGAGAATACACCTACTATCCCTTGGAGAGTTACAAAACAGCTATGCAGGTCATAGGTAGGCCAATTTTCTTGGCAATAAGACAAAGACCTGCTATGCCTTATGGACGGAAATCTCATAGGTTGAAATCTCTGTTTAGGCTGGCGTTTCAGGAGTTACCTTCAGGTGTAAACTGTACAGTTGGGAAGTTTTAGATGTTGTCAATGTCAACGCAGACATCAAAAGATGTGCTTAATACACACAACCGTTGTCTGTTTCACTTTGCACTTTCACCCCAAAGGTGTACCTGACTTGGGGGCATTTTTATAAAGCAATGAATCTGACATTTAGCAAACATTCTCTGTAGGTAAATCATTCAGGTTCATGTCTTTATGGCCAGCACAGCGACTAAAGCCTCATACACACACGCAGACTAACGTCCAACTTCTGTCCAAATTGGCTGTCCGTAGTTTTGTCTAGCGTACTGACGGTAGTCAAGTAATCATCCAACAAAGCTGAACGTAGTGACGTGTTACGAGCGTATAAAGAGGAGGTTCAGGTGAATGTGATTTGTGATTTAACAATGCAGGTTTACACGGCCAAACGCTTCCTGGATTCCGCTCATGCGTGTTTGTACTTACAACTTTTGTTGGCCCAACTTCTGCACATACGAGCCAAAAATTGGCCAACGTCTTGTTGGCCAACAAAAATTTTCTGTGCTTCTATTGGACGATAATTGGAAATTGGCTGTTGAATCGTGCGTACTAATGGTCGGATTATCGGACAACAGGCTGTTGTACGACCGTTGTTGGCCGATAATTGTACCGTGTGTATGGGCCTTAAGTATTTAGCACTTCTGCCTAGCAGCACTAGGGTCATCAGTTCGAATCCCAACCACAGCACCACCTGCCTAGAGTTTGCATGTACTCTCTGTGCCTCAGTGGGTTTTCTCCCACACTCCAAAGACATGCTGGCAGGTTAATTGGCTCCTGTCTAAGGCTGGGTTTACAAGTATTGGGACACCTGCCTTTACACGCACATGAACTTTAATGCCATCCCAGTCTTAGTCTGTAGGGTTCAATACTGAGTTGACCCACCCTTTGCAACTATAACAGCTTCAACTCTTCTGGGAAGGCTGTCCACAAGGTTTAGGAGTGTGTCTATAGGAATGTTTGGCCATTCTTCCAGAAGAGCATTTATGAGGTCAGGCACTGATGTGGATGAGAAGGTCTGGCTCACTGTCTCCACTCTAATTCATCCCAAAGGTGTTCTATCAGGTTGGGGCGCAGGCCAGTCAAATTCCTCCACCCCAAACTCACTCATACATGTCTTTATGGACCTTGCTTTGTGCATTGGTTCAAATCATTTGGTGAAGGGGGAGCTATGGTATGGGGTTGCTTTTCAGGGCTTGGGCTTGGCCCCCTAGTTCCAGTGAAGGGAACTCTTAAGGTGTCAGCATACCAAGACATTTTGGACAATTTCATGCTCCCAACTTTTTGGAAACAGTTTAGGGATGGCACCTTCCTGTTCCAACATTACTGTGCATCAGTGCACAAAGCAAGGTCCATAAAGACATGGATAAGCGAGTTTGGGGTGGAGGAATTTGACTGGCCTGCACAGAGTCCTGACCTCAACACGATAGAACAACTTTGGGATGAATTAGAGCGGAGACTGCGAGCCAGGCCTTCTCGTCCACATCAGTGCCTGACCTCACAATTACGCTTCTGGAAGAATGGTCAAACATTCCCATAGACACACTGCTAAACCTTGTGGACAGCCTTCCCAGAAGAGCTGAAGCTGTTATAGCTGCAAAGGATGGGCCAACTCAATATTGAATCCTATGGACTAAGACCGGGATGCCATTAAAGTTCATGTGCGTGTAAAGGCAGGCATCCCAATACTTTTGGTAATATAGTGTATGTGTGGCTGCGGTTCCCAGTATTAGGGCCAGTGCATACCTGTTCAGGTGCGAATCAGGTCGGAATTTTTGCCTGAATTTGCCCTTGAACCAGACCCAAAAACTCAGAGGAACCTTTTGGAATGTGGACCGTGGCTGCCCTGGACCTATGTGAACTGGCTCCAATAAGAGAGGGTCACACTCGCATGTCATGCGAATTGGATGCGGGGAAACGCGCATCCCATTCGCACATATGTGATCCCGGCCTAAATTGGCCCTAGTATGTGTATGTATGAATGTGAGTTAGGAACCTTAGACTGTAAACTCCTAGAGGGCAGGGACTGATGTGAATGTGCAAAATACATGTAAAGCGCTATGTAGATTGATGGCCCTATATACAGTTCTGCTCATAAGTTTACATACCCTGGCAGAAGGTATGATTTCTTGGCCATTTTTCAGAGTATATGAAAGATAACTCAAAAACATTTCTTTCACTCATGGTTAGTGTTTGGCTGAAGCCATTTATTATCAATCAACTGTGTTTACTCTTTTTAAATCATAATGACAACAGAAACTACCCAAATTATCCTGATCAAAAGTTTACATACCCCAGTTCTTAATACCGTGTAACATCAATTGAAGTATTTTGTGGTATTTGTGGATGAGGCTCTCTATCTTCTCAGATGGTAAACCTGCCCATTCCACTTGGCAAAAAGCCTCCAGTTCCAGGAAATTCTTGGGCTGTCTTGCATGAACTGCATGTTTAAGATCTCCCCAGAGTGGCTTAATGATATTGAGGTCAGAAGACTGAGATTGACACTCCAGAACCTTCACTTTATACTGCTGTAGCCAATGACAGGTCGACTTGGCCTTGTGTTTTGGATCATTGTCATGTTGGAATGTCCAAGCACGTCTAATGCGCAGCTTCCTGGCTGATGAATGTGACGCACGTGCTCACAATACTCGTTATCGTGGCTGCCGTCAGGTGACGACGGTTTGCGATAAAGAACCACTTTGCCGCCATCCAGCCACAGCGGGCGGTCGGCAAGTGGTTAAGAGCTGTCCTCCATTTTTAAAAATCATCCTTACTTGCTGCTTCTACTGTGAGCTCCCTCTCTCTGTCCTGCCACTGTATGCATGGTCCCAGCACCTCATAAGCTAGCACTCAGCTACAAGTACTTGGCTTGCCTAATGACGTGTGTGCTGTCACCTCAACATAGGGGGTTATGCAAGATGAGTTCTTGTAACCAAGTACTCCTTTCGTGAGGAGCTGGGGCTGCACATCCAATGGTCAGTACATCCTGCCATATAGGCAGAATGCAAAGAAGGAGCTTGTGATATAAAACTTCCAAAAGTAATGATATCATTTTAATGTACAGTCAAATCTGTAATATATATGGATTTTTTTTTTTTAATGTCATTAACAGGAACTAACCCTTTAATCACATTCCCATTAGTCTAGGTGTGTGAGTGTGTTTTGTAATTTTGGTAAATATGTGCACTATTCCCCCCGACCCACTTTTCTCATCAAAAAGACAGCATTGCCTTTGTTTAGGCATTACCCAGGATCATCATCTACTTTCTGAACTGAGATGATGGCTGATAGATGACACAACTATGTAAATCATAGTGCCTGTGTAGTTCTTTGCTGCTTTTTCCAAATAAAAGGTCCATTGTTTTTTGAAAGGTTCTGCTGTTTTTGTTTATTGTGACAGATCAGAACTTTATTTGTGCAGACTTTTACATTTATTGAAAGGTCCTTTTTCACATTCCTATGCAATGATTGTGTTTCTTCCAGTGATGATGTCATTGATTGCTTAAAGTTAAAAGGTTTCTTCCTCTCCGCAGTGGTAATTGGCTATGCTTTAATCCTTTGAGGACCATAAGATTACCGTCATCAATATAAAATAATTATAAAACATGGGACAGACAAATACGTCCCTTGGTCCTCAAAGGGTTAACACATGATCTGCACAGAGTGAGATTATTATACTTCATCCCAAGGCTGGGAAAAGGGGTGGGCAGGAAGGGTGGCTGCCCTGGGCACTATGGTATCATATGGGGTGGGGGGGCCACAAGGAGATGGGGAGGGGGATTTGAGTTGGAAGGGGTGATCTAGGGGGATTTTTGCTGGGAGGGGGATGGGGGGGAGACAATTTGTGCTAGGAGGGGGGATTTGGGGGGAATTTGTGCTGGCAGGGAGAAATTTGAAGTGGGGGGAGAAGATGTGTACTAGGAGGGGAAATGTTATACTGGTAGAGGATTTGTGCTAGGAGGGGAGAATTTCTTTTTTTGGGGGGTGGGGGGGCATTTGAGCTGGGGGATTTGGTGAATGAGGGGGGCAAAGACTTTGACTGATAGGGGTGATTTCAACAGGGAATGGATTTGTACAGGGAATAGGGAGAATTTATGCTTGGGTGTAAGCATACAGATTAGTGCTCAGTGTTTTTGACATGTTCCCATGGGCCCTGGATGACCTTGTCCCGACACTGCTTCTTTCACTTATCTAAGTAAATATTGCCATAAAACTTTAGGTTGGCATTTAAATATAGATCAATGTTAAATTGATTCTAAAGCTAAAAATTGTCATTTTAAAAAATAACAAACATGTTATACTTACCTGCTCTGTGCAATGGTTTTGCGCAGAGCAGCTCGATCCTCTTCTTCTTGGGTCCCACACTGACACTCCAGGCCCCTCCCCCCTGCCTAATACCCCCATAGCAAGCCGCTTGCTATGGAGGCATTATTGCGTGTTCGCTCCCGATCTGGGACACACAAAGCGCTGCTCAGACTCATCCTCAGCTAATGGCTCCCACTGCTGCCTCTCAGTCCAATGAGGAGCAAGAGCGCAGAGAAAGCCGCTGCCCTCCTGCGCATCGCTGGATCGAGTTTGGGCTCAGGTAACTATTTAGGTGGGAGCTGGGGGGGGAGGGGGTGGAGCTGCATGCAGGAGGTTTTAAGGAATGCATTAAGGTAAAAAAAAAAATTCTGCCTTTAGAATTACCTTAAATTAAAATGGTAAACTTGTTACATCTTCAAAGCAAGTAAGCTCGCATAAGCTATTAGCAATCACCTAGAGGTATTTGCATATACCTTTATTTATCCAAAAGTGTCTCCAGGAGACTCAGGGCCACGGATAAGGCAGTACAGCCAACTCTCCTGTACTGGGCCCAGGTCCTATTAGTTCAAAAAGGGGGCCCGGGCACCTGCTGAGCAGGAGGGCTGGCTGTACTGTCTTTTTGCAGACACCAATCCTCTTCTGTCCCCACCTGCAGTGCTGCCAGCTTCTCCTCCTCTTTCCCCCTCTGACTGCACTGCAGGGGGATTGGTCCTCGCACATTTACCCCTTCCATCTGCTGTCCGGACCCCCGTATGCCCCTCTTCCATACAGAGCTGCTTCCCTCCTCTCCTCTCCCACTGGCAGCTGCTATGGGCACATTCAGGGATGTTTCAGAATGGAGAGCAGGGGCAGGGGCTGGTAAATATGTAGTTTACTGGCCCCTGAATTCCTTTCCTAAATGAACACTGTAAGCAGTCAGTACCAATCACTCATGTGTCCATTCATCACTGAAGCATAGCAAACTGGGTTTCAGTTAAGCAGGAAGCCTCAGAGTGCTTCATATTCATTCATCTGTGCAGCTGAGGCTGCAGAGAAAGGGACTGATAAATCTATGTCATTAGTCACTTTCGGGGGCCCTGTCAGGTAGGCTTTATGGGGCCCAGTGATTTGTAACAGCAGCCCAGAGGAGACTCCATATCTGGTGTGATTAGTGTGCAAATGGCACTTTCAAAGCTGGAGCTTTGGCATATCCCCTCCACATCCTTCAATGGGCATGTCCTACTGACCTATGAAGAGACATGCAAATTGCATGGGGACATTCTGCATCTCTGACTTTAAAGCTGGAAACTGCCTATTGAATACTGAGAAATATGGGGGCTACTGGAACATTCTGGAGGAAAGCAATGTGCATACAACTATAGGTGCCTGCCTTCAACTTTCTACATCAATTTAAAGTCCATTGAGTTATAGGTTATATATATGAATGAGGGGGGAAAGGACAGACGTAGTTGGCACTCCTGATGAGTTTTTGTGATTGGTTCCTGCTGCAGCTGGAAGCACAAGGGACACATCTCATTAACTGTAAGCCTGGCCATAGAATATGTAATAGCTTGAATCCCTCCCACTGTGCTGTTGTACTCTGACGGGAGTTTTCCCCACTGTCAGAATACAATGATCACTGCTGGCAATTAAAGCCACAGTGGTCGCACAAAAAAAAAACCTGACAGACTGGTTATACTGAAGGTGATCAATAGATCAACTTCCCCACAACCAGCCTGCCCATAGATTGAAACTCCTGCTGAACCCGCTGAATTTCAATCTATCTATGCCTGGTTTAAGTAATGTCCCTTGTGCTGATTTTTGTATTTCTCCTGCATTCTGCATGCTAGTGGTGGAGGAGATGAGAGGGACTGAGATAAGCTTTTACATAATTTTGCTAAACTCTGCAGAGCGCGCAATGTGATGTCAATCTAAAGAGCTGTGGGCAAAGCTGGACCTGGGCTTACAGTAACAGGGCAATCAATTGTGCCAGCTCTTCTGCAGCCACAGCAGTTGAATAATTGACAATTTTGTAGTGATTTTACTGTAGAAGGAAACTCACTTTATAAAGGAAGTGACTAACTAATGGCAATAATTGAAAAACCCACAGATATTTAAAAATGTTCCAGGAGTGCTTAGAAAACAGAAAGTCTGGTCTTATTGGCATGGGCATCCTGTAGCACATATGTGATTTTAGAAGTTGACTATACCTCTACTTTAAAATGGGGATGCATTTACTTTCAAAGTATAATGAAAAGAAAGAAAAAAGAGAAAAGAAAATCCCAAATTTGGGCTGTCACCAGAACAGGAAACGAGTTGAAATCCTCCAATGGGGACACTAGTTTTGGTGATAAAAGGGATTCCCTCCCTTTAGAAGGATTTCCTACCACCTCTTGTTTTGACTTTTGGACAGAAAGTGAAGGAAAATCTTTCCAATGGGACACAAATGATAAGAAAACTGACAGGGGTTATAACCCTCCCATACTTCAAACCCACAACTAAAATTATTTTACCTTTAGTTTACTTTAAAGATACTGTATTACTTATTGCTAGTATTTTTTATAAAGGCATATGGGCTTATAAGCAGACAAATTCAAGACCAAGAGCTAAATACTCCTGATTCAAACTGGTTAAAATTTTAAGAGATATATCCATGAAGTCCTTCTGGCAGTCATGAAGTTAAGAAAACATCATTTTTAGTGTCCACATTTAACAGTTTCTGAAAGAAGCTCTGTATTAAGATAACTCTCTACACTTACTTGTTGACATACGGCAGCCATACACCTATTAGTATTAGCTGTTGCTGGCACAGAAAAGATGTAGCACTTTTATGGTGAATTTGTACCAAACACATTGCTCAGCAACAGGTGCCAGGTATATTTCATAAATTAATGAGTCCATATTTCTGAAGATAACGTGAAATAGCTATCAATATACAGAAAGCATGCATGTGTTTTGAAGGCTACTTTTGATACCTGCACATTGATAGTATAACACTAACACTGGCAAGTTTTTAACTTATGCATATTACAATAATGTAATTTATAGTATTACACAGGAGCATTATAGTCCCTCACATAAACAGACCATACAAGCAAATCTTAGGATTCCATATCAATCCTATCCTTTTTGATCTTCAAATATTTAATATATGCTCAGTGTATATACTAAACAGTGCAATATATATTCATTTCATTATTCATCCATTCATTTATCTTGAATCAGACTTGGACATAAAAAATATAAAGGATCTTGGGTAAAAATGTTAACAATGAAATTAATTTAAATGACACATGATCGGGCATACTGCAATACAGTTTAATAATACTAATAATATGTGTGCATTCCCTTTAATTACAAAACTACCATTTTTTATGTCAACAAAAAAGCCTAATAAAAATACTAAAAGCTTTATAATGAAGGTTGGCCATGTATATAAAAAGTTAGAAAAAAGGGCAACAGTCAGTTACTTAATTCCTATCAAAGGAAGGTTGACCGCACTCTTTGGAGTGCGGTCAACCTTCCTTTGATATCCACTTGCTACACCCAGGTCACGGACTGGACTGGCACCCTGTGATTCAGAAATAAGGATTGCATTATATGTTTCACCTGAAGCGCTGTCTACCTTTCTACCATGAGCAACTCAATTTCTGTCCTGTACTATAAGAATAGCAGATGATCTGGTTGCTACGTACAAAAACCCTCCTTTCTTTTACTTTACTTATTTTTGCATTCAGCTTCTTTCTGCTTTGCATTACAGACCTTGCTGTTAAAAGGGCTGATTTAGAAAAACTGCAGCCTTATAGAGTGAGGAAGAGTTAGAATCTCTGTCAAATTTTTATTGAATTTCCAGAAAAAAGAAAATAATACAAACATGACAAGTTAGTAAAAAATGTAACAATGGCCTGAAATGCCTAGAATAATGAATAAATCAAGACACATAGCAACAATAAGAGTATAAGCTGGAATCGTGACTTGACTACATTACTATCCAAAAACCTAAATAGGGAATACTGAAATTACCCCTAGTCTTTCTTAAAGTAATTAGCTAAGAACATGTTGCAAACATTTCCAATAAGTGACTAATTGGGCAAATCCAAGGCCCCGTCCACTCATCATGGGCCACCCACTCCACCCCTATGGGCTCACACCGTGGAGTAGGGGATCCCACCAGGCATAGCCTGTAACCAAGACTGCTCCACCACCCTCCTCCTTCCCCCAGAATCTAGGGGCCGAATCCCCAAGGCCGGAGTTATTCCAGCCCAAAGCCAGAAGAAGGGCATCACTAAAACCCAAGTCCCAATCCAATAGATTCAAGTTAATGTTTATTTGAGATAAAGGAAATGTGAACTTAATAGGACACCTATTGGTCACTATGTATCCCTGAGTGATGAGTATCACCACTTTAAGGCTAAAGCCAAACAAGGTGTCTTGTGAAATAGAAAAGGAAAGAAAGAGATAGGGAAGTAAGCAAAAGGAAAGGGCTCCCAAGAGAAGAGTGGAGAGGACAGGACTTCCTTGAGAATCTGACTAGAGGGGTAAATGACCCGGGTATAGAGGGACCTTAATGTACTGAGCCCAAGGTTCTCAGAATGTTTCTCTGTGTCAAATTTTATTCGCAGTAGCTGTCACTACAGCAGATTTCCTTTCAATCCCATATTGCCGTCCCTGTGTCTTCACTTTCATACAACAGTCTGTATCCCTAGTTGAGAGAATTCTCCTTATTCCTTATTCCTGTTTGAGAAGTGAGAGGAAATACCCCCAACAGGCATACAGGCATAAAAAAGAAATCTGACATATAACCGTGACGTATAACCCTTCATAAAACTGTACAAAATTACAAATCTTCTTTAGAGCAATTTTGTTGCTGTAAAAAACTTCCCTGGAAAAGCAGAATTCTCATGCTTATTAGCAGAATTTCAGCATCTACCACTCCCGTGTGTATTAGATGTCTGGTCTCCCACAGAGCACTGTGATTAAAATCCATCAACCCCTACAGAACACAGTAGTGATGTAGGGGCCTACGGGGAGGACTCACAGAGCACAGCTAGGAGCTGGGCATCCGGCACACCCAAAAGTATATTGCATGCTTAAGATTCTTTAGCTACCAAAGCTTTTGAAAACTTGGAAGCTGATTTAGTACCGCTATTGTGACTGTGATATGACTGCTCAACCTCAGCACAACTCGAAGTGATGTTGCCTGACTTTTATGAAATTGTATATGACTTTTGGTAATTAGACAGAGTTGTTCGGCATGGGAATATCAGATTTAATACTTTGGGTCGGAGTGTGCCTGAGGATTTAAAGATCATCCAGCTATGTAGTGGCAAGCCACGATTTTAAATTGATTTAGGCAGCATTGTTTTTTTTCTTTTCAAGTACAACATAGCTGAAAAATCACTTAATACTATTAAAGAGTAACTCCACTTTTGTTGAGAAAAAAACATTCCTCCTTGACCTATGTACATTACAAAGATTTTAACAGACTTTGTTGCAGATTCCTAACTTTTGTTATTCTGAAGAAATCCCTGTGTGTTTTTCTGTGTCCATGTGGTAAGTGCATCTAATGGTAGTGGTTTCATAATTATAAATCAGCTGCTGCACCTGCAGGGCTCTAATGAGGAAAGTTGCAGGGTCTGCATCTCTTTAGATGTGATTTTCTATTGGGAGTATCTCATCAAAAATGACATTTTTGTTGAAGGGAATGCCTGATATCTGGGAATATCAGTAAGCCAATCACACAAGCAGGAAATTATGAATCTGGGGGTCGTTCTCTATACATTCTGTAAACAGAACCCCTCCAGGTAGCCATATTGCATTGCATTTTACAGGTGAGTACAGAGCTGCAGATTGAAAAGGAAAGGCATTTTCAATAACATTCAATTGCAATATGCATTGAGTCGCAATTGTATATACTATATTATTATTTTTTTCATTTTCTATTTTTTTTCCCCACAAAAGTGGAGTTACCCTTTAATGTTAAGAACACATGCCCAATATAACTGCATCAAACTGAGCCCTTGCTGAAAAGAAGGCCTGCTGGTGTCAAACTGCACATGTGGTAGGTGGTCAGCGATAGTATCAGCGGTGGCTGGTGGGGTTCAGGGGGGGGGCTGCAAAAAACCACCCCCCCAGGGCAGCTCGCTCACTCGCTGTCTGCCAGTCGGTCCGGCACTTACCCCATCTAGGTGGCGGGCTGTGGGCAGCAGCTCCTGGGTTCTCTCCTCCAGCACGGCGGCATCTTCCATGCATCTCCTCTCTTTTCCTCCTAGGTGCTAGGCATCCAATAGGATCACCTGTCCTTTCAGCCAATCGGGTGACGGGTCTCACAACCCGCTTCCTGATTGGCCGGGAGGGGGATTAGTGTGAGAATAGCGAATATTCATTTGCTATTGTCACACAACTGGGTGGGCTCGGAGCGCAGTGCTTCAAAAAAAAATAAAAAACACCTCCCATTGAAATCCATGGTCCAGCACCCTGTATGTAGATCAGGAGGCCGGGCGCGTGGATGGGGGGCTAAGCCCGTGCGCCCCTAAAGGACGGGCTGCTACTGGATAGTATGTTAGCTTTTAGCTCATCTGTGCTGTGCTAGCTGGATTTAGTGATAAATATCTGTAAATTAGTCTCTTTCCCCATTTTTTTAGGAAATGCCTTTCCAAATGACATGATAGCTTAAGCAATTCATTTGGTAAGAGCTATATATTATATAGCATACAGTATATAGTATACAATATTTAGTATATATCATCATTGTAAGCTCTAATGAGCAGGGCCCTCTATTCCTCCTGTATTGAATTGTATTGTAATTGTACTGTCTGCTCCCCCATGTTGTAAAGCGCTGCACAAACGGTTGGCGTTATATAAATCCTGTATAATAATAATGTAATAATAATCATTTAATTATTTCCTGTTTTTTTTTATTATTTCCTCTTTTGTATTTAAGATTTTCCTATAAAATCTACTAGCTATGCAAGTGCTTAGAGGACACAATCTCTACATCTATATAAACGGCAAGCCTTTGTTAAGAGCACAAAGGTCAATTAACCCAGGCCTTACATATGTGCCCTGCTCTTTGACCTCATTAATTAGCTGTAATTTTAGTTTATATGATAAAATCAGCACAACATTCCAAAGCATACACATTATCCATCTTTGATTCATACATCATACAAGTGTAAATAAGATTCATTAATGACAGCACCAGGAAACAGTGTAATTATTGCAGCAGGGGACAGCAATTTGTATTTCCAGATCCATTTCAAACATATCCTGCTATATGAAGGAGGTGCAGAATAGTAAGCTGATTCGATTGAGTGCTTTTTAACATTCAGTTGCTATTGTGTTGTGATTTAATAAGCAGCGTGTGTTTTTTAAACTTCTTTTTAAAAGTATTTAATAAAAAACAAATGGAGGTCAGAGTCTCATAGCAAGCATATCGCAGTCCTCAGGCACTCATTTAGAAGCCTATCAGTACTGCATGGCAGATGAAATGTTCCCTCAGCCTGTTTCCATGAGCCATCAACTGCGAGAATCTGACAGGTATCAGGATGCTGCTAGCAAGCTAGGTGCAGCGACTCATTAGGAAAAAGGTATTTGTTTAGAAATCTGCATATGGGTTAGATGCATCCCATGTCTCTTTGAGTGACTACTGGAATGTTTAAAATGCTTACATTTCCCAGTCTTTTTAATTAACAAGTGTCAATTGCTACATTTTCTCAGACTGAGCATAGTGTTGCTTTAACGCGTGTATTACTCTTGTGGATGTGGATTGCAGACTTGGTTTTTAATTTCTATTTTGTAATGAGAATCTGCAATAAATACATTTAAGTCTTTAAAATGTATTGACACATGCCACTGAACACTATTTAACTAATGTTGAGGTCTTGATTGTCACTGCAAATGACTTAATTGTTCCATTCTGTCACTTTAACCACTTCAGCCCCAGAAGGATTTCCCAGTTTAGGACCAGAGCACTTTTTGTGATGCGGCACTGCGTCATTTTAACTGACAATTGCGCGGTCATTCGACGTTGTACCCAAACTAAATTTGCGCCCTTTTTTCCCCCACAAATAGAGCTTTCTTTTGGTGGTATTTGATCACCTCTGCGTCATTTCTGATCACCGCTATAAACAAAAAAAGAGCGACAATTTTGCAAAAAAAAAAAACAATATTTCTTACTTTTTGCTAAAATACAAATCCAAAAAAAAATATAAAAATTTTTTTTTTCATCGGTTTTGGCCGATTTATATTCTTCCTCATATTTTTGGTAAAAAAAAATAGGCGTTTATTGATTGGTTTGCACAAAAGTTGCCACGTTTACAAATGATGAGAATTCTTTTAAGGGGTTTTTCACTGCGACCTGGGATTTTTAGCAGTACTGCGATATCGTGGCAGACATGTCGGACCCTTTTTGGCACTTTTTTGGGACCATTGGCATTTATACAGCGATCAGTTCTATGAAAATGCACTGATTACTGTGTAAATGCCATTGGCAGTGAGGGGGTTGACCTGGAGGGGGGTTAACTGTGTTCCCTCAGTGTGTTCTAACTGTGTGGGGGCTGGGCTGGCAGGGGGAGCACAGGAAGCCAGTAATCCTATCCCTTCCCCCTCTGTCAGAACGGAGAGCCGTGTTTACATACACGGACCTCCGTTCTCTCACTGTGGGGGAGCCATCTCAGGTAGCTGGCAGAGATCGAGTCCACGCTACCCACTCCCTGGCCCCCCCGGAACACAGTGAGCACACGAGTAAGGAACCACTTTGCCGCCGTCAAGCCACGGCGGGCGGTCGGCAAGTGGTTAAAAAAAAAAAGAGAAATGAAATGCTTCTTTGTTGGAAGAGAAAAGGATAGTATAAAAACCTTGGCCCCCCATCAGTTAAGCCTCGTACACACGGTGCGGCGGTCGTACGTCCGAACGGCCCAAATCGTATGTTGGCTGTTGTATCTCGCATACTCACATGCACTAAGCGATCGTACGACCAAGCCGAATGCAGTGACATGTTACGAGCGTATAAAGAGGAAGTTCAGGTGTACACATGGTACAACAACCGCTTGTTGGTACAACCAAAGTTTTCTAGTTTGCTCATCCAACCTCTGTTGTACGACCGCCGCATGTCGGCTGTTCTAATTGCGCGTATTAATGGTCGGATGATCGTATAACAAGTGGTCGTACGACCGTTTTCATATGACCGTTGCACCGTGTGTATGGGCCTTTATTCACATCCTATATAAAAATTTAAAAAATTAATATTTTATTCATTTTCTATGTCTGGCTGCTACACTTGCTGCTTATAGATTCTGTGTCTAAAGGCCCGTACACACAATGCGACGGTTGTACAACAATGATCTTACAACAGCTTGTTGTGCGATCATCCGACCGTTAGTATGCGCGATTACAACAGCAGACGTGCGATGGTCGTACAACAAAAGTTGGATGAGCAGACTAGAAAACTTTTGTTGTACAACAAGCCATTGTACGACTGTTGACTCGTGTGTACAAAGAAATTGGGCCAACAAAGCTGTACATGCAAAACAAGCATGCTCAAAAGTCAGCCGTTCATGTAAACCTACGTTCCTAATTCACAAATCACATTCACCAGAACTTCCTTTTTATACGCTCGTAACACGTCACTACGTTCGGCTTGCTGAAGCTTTGTTGTACGATTACTTGATTCATGTCAGTACACTAGACACAACAGCCGATTTTGGGCAAAAGTTAACGTGTGCTTGTACGACCGTTGCACCTTGTGTACGAGGCATTAGGGTACGTTCACAAGACATGGGTTTGAAATCATGCGAGTTTAGCAGAACTTGCGCGATTTTAAACCCGAATTATTAATGCGAGTTTGGGGGCGATTTGAAAGACATCTGTGCGAGTTCATGCACAGATGTCTATTGAAATTGCACCTGAAGTCACCAAAAGTAGAGCAGGAACTACTTTTGGAAATCGGTGTGGTGCCGTAAAATCGGTGTCTCACCGATTGGAACAGTGCTGCTGCCGCCAATAGGCTGCACTTTGGCATGAGATTTGACATGTCAAATTGCACCAATGTGAATGGGGGCTAAATATTTTGGTTCTGAATCTAATCCTGTAAAAATGCATTGTACAGTATCTTCATTGGTTCCATCAATACCAATCCCCTGTATACCATTCCTCTGTGAACATATAGCAGTTTTACTTTCAACATGAGAGGGAAGTTGCACAGCATATGCTCATGTAACTAGAGGCTGCTGTTCCTTTTAGAAACTCTGTGATAGCCTGTTTATCTTAAGCCTGGTACATATCGGACAGTATCAACCAGTTCAACAGAAACTGGCCTACATTTGGCCCATGTGTACAGCAGCAGCTGGCCAAATGTCTGGCTTCTGTTGAATGGGCATACTGGAAAAACACCAGCTGATCCACATTCGATCAGCGCTCGCAGCCAATGGTGCAGTCGGTGTGTTCTGGTGGGGGGAGTCCCCCTATCAGAACTCAACAGGGAGATCTCTGTACTAACATTGGATAGTTAATACAGCAAGCTCCTTAGTTTTTTTTCATTCAGCCCACTGGGAAACAGAGATTAAGATTAGAAATAGTATAGCCCAATGTAAGTGTAAGTCGATTTTTACTAGTTTTATTGCCATCTTTGAACCCTGTGACAGCACAACAAAAAATTAGGGGAGTGGTTGTCGCAGGGACAGCTAGACACGTACAGTAACAATAACCTACAAGAGGCTCTAACCCATCCACGTTTTACTGAACAAGAAGTGTTTTGCTGTAATCTGTGGGGTTGGTTTACTAAAGTGAAACAGGCTGATCGATTTGCAAGAAAAACTTTTCTTAGCTTGGTGAATGTAATGAAAATTCAGTTTGCATAGAATCACATGCAAGAAATAAAAAAAAAACATTTTTTGCTTGCACGTGATTGAATAATGGAAATCAGAAGAGCTTCACCTCATTCACCAAACTAAGGCAAAATTCCTTTGCATGTGAGCAGCCTATTTACCATTGATAAATCAACCCCTGTGTCATAACGTGCCATAATGTGCCTTCAGGTAAGGGAGACCGTTATTTTATCTACTATGAGCAAAATACAGAATTATTTAAAATGCACACCGCCTTATACACAAAACAGTGTAACCTTGAAGACTTGTAAAAAAAGAGAGGGTTGAAAAGAATTATTTTCTTAGCTTTATTTCACTTAAAGGTATTTACATGAATTTTTTTCTGGACTTCCCATTATAGAATTGTGGCTTACAGATTAGCACATCTGCCTAGCAGAACTAGAGTCAAAAGTTGGAAACCCAACCATGATCTGTGACCCAACATAGCTTAGTGTGCCACTCAGGCTCTCTGGAACGGGATGTAAATGCTGAGCTCCCGCCCCTGGGAGTGCTGGCAAGGGAGGGAGCTCATCCCAGCTCCTGCACTCATTGAAGGTTAAGAAAGGTCTTCCTGTGCTCCCAATGTGTTTTTTATGCTGCCCCTTGGAGCTTAGTCCCCATGACTAAGCTCTGAGGGGCAGAGCGAAATGTGTTGGGGCGTGGCCTGGCTGATATTGCCACTTACACACTCATCTTAGGGACAGCATTGATGTGCAGCTACATGATACTACCTGGAGTTTGCATGTTCTTCCTGTGCGGGTTTCCTCTCACACTCCATGCTGGTAGCTTAATTTGCATTATATGAGAAAAATGGCAGTATACAACTTGAAAGAACAGGCCCTAGGCACACCTTAATTATACACCCTTTTGCACAAGCTCTGCCCACTGTCTTATGGGGTGATTCACTTGAAAACTAATGATGGAATGCACAGTTGGAGATAATGTCTGGTTTATATAATATTATATCTTATATTTTTAATTATACAGACCTTCAAACAAAAGAACAGAAAGATGGCTTCATGTTTGGACTTCCAAAGAGCATTCTGACTCCTGCACCCCTCTTTCCCATATAGTTCTCTTATTGAAGCCCAAATGTCCAAAGATCACCAGAAGATCTGCTGCTGCACCCTCTATGCCTGGTGACTTGGACTTTGGCCCACAAGTACCATTATGGTAAATGCAGCCCTGCTTTCTGATCTTTTCCTTATATTCCGGTATCTTTCTTGAGTCTAATCTTCACAGAAGTGCCTTTTTTCAGTAACCCCAAACAGTACCTTAACAAAACCTGTCATAATGAAATGTGTGGTCTGCCATTGTACTCCTCCTTCTGAAAATATTAGTCATTTGACTGTCATGGTGATCCTCTGACTTCAATACATACTGAGTCATTGCCCTGCATACTTGCTTAAGCCACTGTTGAAGCCAGGAATCAGCAACAGGCCAGCAACTAGTTTTGCTTTTCTTTGAAGTAAAACTTCACTTTCACAGTGAATTATACTTTTTTGTCTGTGGAATTTCTGGAAGAAAATAGAATATGACACCTTTAAAGGTAAAATTGCTTTTTCTAGCATCACTGCAAATCTATGGTTACACCCTCCTTTGCTGTGAACAAGCTGTTCCTGGCTACTCCTAGAGCAGTGGTAGGCAATCTCGGCACTCCAGCTGTTATGAAACTACAAGTTTTACGAGACTTTGCAAAACGAACAGCCACAAGTATTACTCCCAAAGGCAGGGTCATGATTTGTAGTCTGACCACAGCTGGAGTGCCGAGGTTGCCTATCCCTGCCCTAAAGGGTGCTGTTTGGAGAGGGAAGAGCTACACTCCATTGAGCTGAAAGAGTAGCATCCTCCCCAAAGCAACGCATTCGGAGCAAAGCAGAAAGTATATGTTGCTAAGCGATAAGGGGCTATGATACAAACCTTTATCAACCAGTATATTGGCATTGTTTTAATAAGCTATTGGACATGTACAAAAAATTATTCCATATTGAGATTGCTTTTTAACCACTTCCCAACCACGTACATTTACTGCTGCAGAGTGGCGCTGTCCTGCAAATCGCCATTTATAAACAGAGGCTCATGTGTGCGTGGCTAGTGGGCGGGAGTGCACCGCCGGCAGCGCACTCTCGTGCCTGCCGCACTCTCCAGCAGTATGGCCACGGGTCTGGTGGACTCAATGTCTGCCGGCTACCTGCGATGACCTGGCAGAGAAGAAAGACGGGGAACCACCAATGTAAACACGGCAGTTCCCCACTCTGTCAGGCGGCATGTGAGAGATCTACTGATCCCTGTCACTGCGATCAGTTAGATCTCTTATGCCCCTGACAGCCCAGGGAACACAGTTAACCCCTAGATCACCCCCTTCAGGTTAACCCCTTCACTGCCAATGACATGTACACAGCAATCAGTGGATATTTAAATTTCTGATCGCTGTATAAATGTCATTGGCCCCACAAAAGTGTCAAAAATGTCCAACTTGTCTGCCCTAATATCACAGTCCCGATAAAAATCACAGGTCGCCACCATTACTAGTAAAAATGCCATAAATTCTCACAGTTTGTAAACTCGACAACTTTTGCGCAAACAAGTCAATAAACTCCGGTCACATTTTTTTTTACCACAAATATGAAGAAGTATATATATAACGGCCAAAACTGATGAATAAATTTGTTTTTTTAATTTGTTTTTTGGATTTGTATTTTAGCAAAAAGAAAGAAATATTGTTTTTTTTTTTTTTGTAAAATTGTTGTTCTTGTTTTGTTTATAGCGGTGATAAGAAATGGCGCAGAGGTGATCTAATACCACCAAAAGAAATCTCAATTTTTGGGATAAAAGGACGCAAATTTCATTTGGGTACAACGTCGCATGACCGCACAATTGTCAGTTAAAGTCACGCAGTGCCGAATCGCAAAAAGTGCTCTGATCCTAATGTGGCAAATCCTTCCGGGGCTGAAATGTTTAATGCTATGGTTACCTCTCCATGAGTTTTTGGTGCATGTGATTAGTGGATACTCAGTATTTTAACTTTAAGTTTACTGCACTGTGTACTTCTGATTCTATTTACCATTACTCACTTTAACTTTCTATTGCTGTACAAGTATTTGACTTAGCTCCTCTGCTCCCTGGCCTGCCTTTGACTTCATTTTTTAACTTTTGATTTTTACCTGTGCATAATAAGTGCATCTTGTTCCTCACCATCTTAGCAGCAGCTTGGTTTGCCCATTGTTCCTGTTTTTTTTTTCTGCTTGCCTGTCCTTTTGCTTGCCCATCAACTTTAATTGCACTCAGCCTGCTTACTTGTCTGTCTATGTTTTACTCTTCTTCTTTCTGCTTGGACCCTTGAACTCCTAAGGTTGAACTTGTTCAAAGCCTAACATTACATTTGCTGGATGCCAACATTTTTGGATATGTGAAGCCAAGGGTTTAGGGAGCTCTGCCCAGCACTCCTGTGCCCTGCACACTTTAATATATTTTATGAGGTTCACTGTCCACAATGACAGCCACAACTCTGTAGCTATGACCTGTTAAAGAACATACACAGATATGTGAGTCACAGGCAGGACTGCTTGAACACTCGTCTGCAAATATTGCTGTTGGAAAGAAGAACCCGTGTGAAGGATGTGAATATTTAGCAGGTAAACCTTCAATGCATCCCAGACATTTATAATAGTCAAATCCAATGACATCACTGTCAGTTGTTCTGCAAAGTCAAATGCCCATTAAATAATAGTAATAATAAAATGAACATTTATTTTTACACATAAAGTATTTAATTGAACTGAATTTAATTGATTTAATAATTGTGACATGGCGTTGTAAATCAACTGTTATCCTTAAAGTGGATGTAAACCCTCTCCTATACCCAGTGAAGTGAACAGCCTCAGATGATACACGGGGATAAAACAAATCTCCCTACATATGTTTTACATGCACAACTGCTGTCTTCAGCTTGCTATATTCTTTAGGCCTCATACACACGGACGTTTTTTGACGCCGGCGTTTTCTGGCGTTTTTTGCAGCTCTCCATGTTAGTCAATGGCCCCATAAAAACGTCGGCGTTTTTGAGCTGTAGATGACGTCGGCGTTAGTGAGCAGAAAGTAGAACCCACAGCCATCGCGTTCTGAGGCTGTAACGTTTTGGCATTTTTTGACGCTGACGCCACAATATGCCAACAAACGCCACCTAATATTATACCGGCGTTTTCCAGCGTTTTTTGACGCCGACGTTTTTAGGTTGAAAAATAGCAGAGGGATGATTTTTTTTAAAAAACGCCTATTGACGCCGACGCTCACTAACGCTCAAAAACGCCGATGCATAACGCCGAAAAACGCCGCCTTTATTTCCTTGACGTCGGGCCTGACGTTTTGTTTATTTTTTTAGAAACGTCCGTGTGTATGAGGCCTTAGAATTCTAAAATAGTGTTACAATTTTTCCTTCCTCATTCAGCAGTAGGAGTGTAGTCTTGTCATACACTGTGTGGCAGCTGATTGGAGGAGAGGCACACCCCCCCCCCTCCACATAGGCAGAAGAATGAAGATACTTTCAGATTTGTGCTGTAACAAGACAAGTCCTCTGCTAATTTATTTATAGCACCCACCCCAACACAAATTTCCAACTACTTTTATCTCCCTTCTCTGAGAACTTGTCAGAAGTTATCATGCTGATAACAGAGGAACAAAACAGCAGAAAGACACAGGACTTAGAGCTTTGGAGAGAGATAAGTAAACACTGCAGAAATATATGCCTAGGTCAAATTTCATGAATCGGGTTTACATCCAATTTAAAATATTAGCTAGAGCTATCAAATAAAGTGGCCAGCAGATATGTTTTTTTCTTCTATAGTAAACATGAAAGCACTATTAAAGCCAAAAACAAAAAATGTATTAGATTGAAGCTTACCATTTTTTAGATGAGGTGGCTACATTAGTTTTTTTTTAGGCTTTTTATTCCTTCTTAGTGTGTCTGCATTTTGGATGATGTAGTAAAGCAGACACCTTGAGAAAGCCGTATGGTCAGTCCAGGGGGAGGGTAGTGTTAGACTAACAGATTTGGATGGACTTTACCAGCAAATTGAAGCTGAACTCATGCTAACACTACATAAGCAGCTACAGCAAACAGTTTTTTTTCCCTTTTGGGATAAAGATTTTATATAAATGAAAAAATCTGACCATTGCAAGCACCCCTGTCAGTGTAAAACTCAGTGGTGACCGGTCCATAAGGGGCTTAGGGGCTCTAATTGGCTTCAAAAAGGTCTTAGGACCCGCTTCCTGTCCTGATTGGCTGGAAGGAGAAACAGGAAGACAATAGTGAATCAACATTTAATGTCCCAAGTGGGTGGGCTCGGGGCGCAGTGCTTTGTTGAATGTTGATTTGCTATTGTCTTCTGCTTCTCCTCCTGGCCAATCAAGACAGGAAGCGGGTCCAAAGAATGGATAGACCAGGAGGAGAAGCCAGGGGAAGCCACCCGCAACCTGGATGGGGTAAGTGTGGGGCTGGCTGGCGGGCGAACGGACGAGCAAGTGAGCGGGTGGGCGAGTGGTAAGGGTTTGTTTGCCGCCCCCCCAAAAAAATGGATCGCCACTAGTAAAATTATTTGTCTCAACCCTCTAACAGCTAAAGTTAGTAGGAAATTGAAAATAACAGACTGTATTCCCAGGTGGTGCTGGAAAAAAAAAGCTTAAAAAAATAAATCTAATACAGCCACCACATCTAAGAATTGGTGAGCTGCAATACAGTAACATTTTGTTGATGGGTTTGAAACAGCTTTGATTTTCTTTTCAGAGTTCAAATAAAAGGTTCTTACCCAGTAAGAAGCATATAAAGAGGCAAAAGCCTAACCTTAGCCTGAACTTTCCTTTCTTTAGTTTTTGAGTCTTGGGAAGAGTAAATACCTCTGTCAATTTTTATTACTGTCCATGACCCCGTTGGAAAGATTCCAACTCACCTTCTATATCTGTGACAACAAGACAGAAATAAGAGGATTGGCTGTCACTGGGACAGGAAGCACAAACATTAATAATAACTTGTAAGAGGATCTAATCCTTCCCCTTCTTGTTGATAAGATGCATTTTGTTGAAGTATGTGAAAGAAATTAATGTAACAGGCCTTAGTTCCTAGAGCATTCGAAGGCTCCTCAGTAAGTCTAGACTTCTAATGTGAAAAGTCTGCAGTACCTGAATTGGCCAATGCAGATGAATTTCAGACTTTCACAATTCTCAGCACATAGTGGGGTTGATTTACTAAAACTGGAGAGTGAAAAATCTGGTGCAACTGTGCATGGTAGCCAATCAGCTTCTAACTTCAGCTTGTTCAATGAAGCTTTGACAATGAAACCTAAAAGCTGATTGCTTTCTATGCAGAGCTACACCAAATTTTGCACTCTGCAGTTTTAGCAAATTAACCCCACAAGATTGTCCAGACATGACAAGTCACAATAATGGACCTTACATACAAAATAGAGGGGAAAGAAGTTGAGGTGTTGCCCATAATTAGGAAGATGTTCTTGTATCATACATTAGGCCCTTTGATGTTACAGGCAGTCCCCGGGTTACGAACAAGTTAGGAACTGTAGGTTTGTTCTTAAATCAAATTTCTTTGTAAGTCGGAAATGTACATTTTTACGTGTAACTTCAACTTGTGCAGTGATGTGGGATGTTCTGGGCGCTGCTATGTGTGCAGTTGTGTTATTTGTAGCTCTTCTGGCCATGCTGTACAATACTGTGGGATGTGTCTGTCACTGTAAGATGGTTGCTCGGTGGTATCAGGGACCAGTGTGGAGAGCAAGCGGCTGGCAGTGACGGCACACCACCTCCATTCGTAAGTAGGAGTCATTCGTAACTTGGATGTTCGTAACTCGGAGAATGCCTGTATTAGTCAAATTAATGTCAGGCATCTGTGATAGTGGGGGAGATTTACTAAAACTGGAGCACTCAGAATCTGGTGCAGCTGTGTATGGTAGCCTTCTAACTTCAGCTTGTTCATTTAAGCTTTGGTAATAAAACCTGGAAGCTGATTGGTTTCTATGCAGAGCTGCACCAGATTTTGCACTCTCCAGCCCTAGTAAATCACCCCCCCTTCGACAAACATATAGCACAATGATGTTTCTTACCATGTGCCACCCAGCCATGTTTACATTGGTCACAGGTTCTCAGATTAATCTTCCCAGGCTGGAAACATTCGCATGTGCAATTTACAAGTGTACATCGGATGGCCTAGAAGAGGAAAGAGAGAGTCATTGATCGAGATGTCCATTTCACAGTTTATGCTCTTACAATATGTATGAGATATTGTGGCTTATGGAAACACAGTGTAATCACCTATTAGTGTTGTTTGCAGGGACACAAAAGATGGAAAAAGCACATTTCCGATGCAATGCTTTAATACTTAAAAGAGTCTTAGCTTCGAGTGGCTGTCATAACATTAAAACCGATAAACAAAATAAAAGCTAGGAGGTTATCTAAGAACATTGTAAGAAAGCATATACATAGTTCATATATTAGTATAGTGTCAAACTGACCTGGTTTACATGGGCTGAATGCAAAAAAGCAGAGTTAATGGGATTGATTTACTTAGAGAGAAGAAGCACTTAGCAAAGTGAATGTTTACTTAGGTTAGTGAATGAGGTGGAGCTGTGTTCGCTTTGAATACCTAGTCATGTGTAAGAGGAAATTTAAAAAAAAATGTTTTTCGTTGCATACGATTGGATGATTTAAACCAGCACAACTTCACCTTATTCATCAAGATACGTGAGCAACCTCTACTCCTTTAGTAAATCATCCCCACTGATTCATTTTATTATTAAATATAGGAGATATAGACTGATATAAGAATTTCCTGAGTACAAAATTGACTTTATTAAAAAAATAAAAAATGTTAAGGCAAAGATCTTTGCCATTCTACACCCATTACTCACTATTTTAGCAAGACAGCCTTAATAGGTCAAAGTAAACTGTCTCACACCTGTGCAATTAAAACTAAGAACATGATTTAAAAAAAGCATAAACAAAGGATACCATCCCTGAAACCGATGCAAAATTTAACTTCTAAGTAGCTTTATTTGAAAAATCTAATTTTTTCTGTAAAAGTCTAACATGGCTCCAATTTTCTCTTGCCTTCTGGTTATCGCTATTGTTTTTTATTGTAAAATGACAGTCTCTCTGACAAATAAAAGATTGGGAGGGAGTGGAATTAAGCTTGACTTACAGGAAAAGTCAACTGCCAATATCTCTGGGTCTACTGATAATTTTTAAGTAAGCAGGCCTGACATCACATGCTTCAGAGGTGTGTTGTCATCGAAGAAGGAGCACATTATAAATCTGGAACATCAACACTTATTTTTCTGTACTTCTGTGCATGTTTAAAGGGAAAAGTATGGATACATGTGCATGCATTCCAGTGATATGCTATGTTTCTTTAAAATCTTGCCTTGTCATATGTTTTAACCCAAATTCTAAAAGATTATACCTCAAGGGTTACCATAGCTACTGATAAGGTAGTACAGTCGGCCCTCCTGTACTGGGCCCGAGTCCCATCAGTTCGAAAGGGGGGGCCTGTGTACCTGCCAAGCAGGAGGGCCGGTTTTACTGTCTTGTGACTCTTGTGGAACCCCCTGCAATGCTCCCAGCTTTCTCCCTCCAGCTGCACTAAAGGGAGATTGGTTTTACTATCTGTGCCCCATCCCCCTGCTGTGTGGCCGCCTGTGTGCCCCCCATGCATTGCTGCTGACTTCCCTCCTCTCCTGCCGGTAGCTGCTGCAGGCACACAGAAAGATCAGTTTCAGGATGGAGAAATGGGTGCCGGTAGGCCAGGCGGCCTTTTCTGAATGAACACAGTGAGTGACTGGTGCCAATTGCTCCTGTGTCTATTCAGTTTGTGTATGAACAGGAAGCCTCAGAGCACTTCCCATTCATCCATCTCACGTGCAGAGAAAGGGACTGATGAATCTATGTCCTCAGTCCATTTCTCTGTCTCAAATGTGAGACATCTGGGGACTTTTTAGACCCCTGATATTTCACCAAAGCCCTCCCTCTACCCCTCAACAAGGCAGCTTTAAAAAAAATTAAATTATAAGAAATTTCATTTTAAAAATAATTCAAGAAAATTTAGAGCTTGCACCCATATGCTTTTCTCTCTGAGGAGCAGTCAGCATTTGGATCCCTCTACAGAGAGCATTTGACAAGCAGACTCCTCACCGCCTGCTTTAACTCTGCACTAATGATCTGCAATGCTATTCACTTGAATGGGTTTTGTTCTACAAGAATATTTTTTATATTTTTGGAGGGGTCCTGTCAGGTAGGCTGTATGGGTCCGCATAATTCCTAACAGCAGCCCTGAGGGTTACCATCAGTGTGCAGCAGGCCCAGTATCCCCGAGCCTGCCCTCAAATTCTCTCCAGCCCTTCATTGTATTTTTTGCATTCACACTTCTCAGACTTAACTGACTTTTCCACAGGGCGATGTTTCTGATTAAGTATACTAAATAACACAAAAGCTAAAGAAGGAGACCTAAAAAGAATAGTGCAATAAAAGTACACTTATCCTTAACCAGTTCTCACGAACTGCTGCAGAGTGGCACGATCCCGCGAATCGCCATCTATAACCGCCGGCGGCATGCTCTCATGCCTGCTGCACTCTCCAGCAGTATGGCCGCGGGTCCGGCGGACTCGATGTCCGCCGGCTACCAGCGATTGCCTGGCACAGAAGAAAAACGGGGAATCGCTGTAAACACAGCAGTTCCCCACTCTGTCAGGCGGCATGTAAGAGATCTACTGATCCCTGTCACTGGGATCAGTTAGATCTCTTATGCCCCTGGCAGTCCAGCCCCCTCACAGTTAGAACACAACTAGGGAACATAGTTAACCCCTAGATCGCCCCCTGCAGGTTAACTCCTTCACTGCCAATGACATTTACACAGTAATCAGTGGATATTTAAATTTCTGATTGCTGTATAAATGTCATTGGTTCCAAAAAAGTGTAAAACATGTCTGACATGCAATATCACAGTGCTGATAAAAATCGCAGATGGCCACCATTACTAGTGAAAAAAAAATAGCAAAAATGCCATAAATTCTCATGGTTTGTAAACGCTGCAACTTTTGCGCAAACCAATCAATAAACGCAGATCCCGATTTTTTTTTTACCACAAATATGAGGATGAATATATATCAGCCAAAACTAATGAATACATTTGTTTTTTTATATATATTTTTTTGGATATGTATTATAGCAAAAAGTAAAAAATATTGTCGCACTTTTTTGGTTAAAAGCGGTGATTAGAAGTGACACAGAGGCTATCAAATACCATCAAAAGAAAGCCCTATTTGTGGGGAAAAAAAGGGCGTCAATTTAGTTTTGGTACAACATCGCACGGCCGCGCAATTGTCAGTTAAAGCTATGCAGTGCCGAATCGCAAAAAGTGATCTGGCCCTACAGTGGGAAATCCTTCCGGTCCTTAAGTGGTTAAGCACTAAAAATGTGCACTTGTTAGGGTAAATTGTTGGTCCAATAGATCATAGATACTGCAAAAGCTGGTATACTATGTTATAGTCACACTGATTAAAGCAACCAGTAATAATATGACATGTACAAAAGAAATACTTTTGGGCAGTTTTGGACACACAAAGGAAAAGGAATCTGACTATACTGACAACATGAAGACCAGTTTATCCTGCAGTTTATTAACAAACGCAAGTTACCAGAACACATAAAATCTCTGTATACACGTAATGTTTTATGTGTCATTTTTGTTTGTCATATATTGCTTTCAACTATGTGGTTAACATGGCATCAAAGTTGTTTCTGAGTTAGGTATTTGCTGTGTTCTTATGGAACTGAACACAGCAAAACTGGAGATTACAAACATTTAAAATGTAATTTTTATGGGCAACACAAGAAGGAAATTTCAAACGCTAAGCTCATGGAGCCTGTAATATATCAAATCAAGTTTCCAAAGAAATGATATTTATTATAACCAGGAGTACACACTGTAACCATTCAATATGTAAAGCTTTTTATTTACAGGAATTTTGAAGGATTAGTATACGTATGAAGAAAAAAGCATATGGTTTAAACACCCAAAAGCACACATGCAAACTCTCTTAAACTGGCCATAGATGGATCAAAATGTGGCCGATTCAGCAGGGACCAGAAGAATTTCTATCCATCTATGCCTATAGCCATTCCCATTTGCGAGAAGTCGATCTAATGATTGACTTCTCACAAACAGGCTTGTTGGAAAATTTGTGTTCGATCAGTGCTGCAGTCAATTAGCTGTAGTGCTGATCACTGTATTCTCACAGCGGAGGAGCCCCCACCATCAGAATACAATAGTGTAGCGCGGTGGGAGGATTCCTATATCCACCTCGAATGTGTGGATGGGGGAATCCATTTATTTTGTTTTGATTTGTTTTTTCTGATCAGCCAGCCAGTTGATAAAAAAAACATCCATTTATGGACAGCTTTGCTTGCCAAATGATTAGTTATTCTGTACAGCCACTTTAGTGAATCATATACATTTGCTAGACAGTACAACCAGGAGGGTGACACCAATGAGGTCACCTTCCCCAGTTGCTGAGTGGACAATTAAAGTGTAGCAACATACTATTAAGTCTTCAGCTCAACTGTTCACTTTGATTTCTCCTACTGTCAGCAAATGTAGTAGAGCCTGGTTAATTATTGGTGCTGTCCCTCCCTCCCTCGTCAGTCAATTTTTTTAGTTATATATAAAATAAATTACAATTTATATTCATTTTTACATATTTTGATGCCTGGAGTTTAACTTTGCAAAGAGCTAAAATATATTTGAATTCTGGCATATTGGTATTTGTTTGGTATAGTTTTATTTATTCCAAGTACATAATACTAAATGTTATAAATCAGAGCATGGAACAAAGTTATAAGTGTAATGTGTAACATTCCTAGCAAAAATAAAATGGAATCCATCTAGTACTGCTATAGCTTTGGCAAAGTAAGCTCTGATTGGTTACAAAGGGTAACACTTCCTAACACTTTGCTCCTTGCATTGTTCATTAATAAGCACCATTCTGTTGCTATATATAACTGTATGCTATGTTTTGTGAATAGTATTTATTCTGTATACAAACCAATGACTTTTTAAACTGCTTTTAGAAATCAAAATGAGTTTGAATGTAAATGCAATTTTACTGCTTTGTTTATGCTATGCAGAATTCCTGATTTAGGGACAGAGCCTGGGCACTTTTAACTCCCATCTACCAACACAAAAGTATATAGACAGGAAATGTATCTGTTCGATTTTATACATGGACTAGAGCAGCGGTCTCCAAGCTACGGCCCAGATGTGGGCCTTTGCTTGCTTTTATCTGGCCCTTGGGGCATTATTCCCCCTGCTGTCAGCACAGTGGGGCATAGTTCCTGTCACTGACACTGACAATGGGGCGCTATTTCTCCCACTCCCCCCAACAGTTTATTTATTTTATTTATTTCAGGTACTTATATAGCGCCGTCAATTTACGCAGCGCTTTACATATATATTGTACATTCACATCAGTCCCTACCCTCAAGGAGCTTACAATCTAAGGTCCCTAGCTCACATTCATACATACACATAGTAGGCCCACTTTAGACAGGATCCAACAATGGCACATTATTCCTCCCATTGACACCAATGATGGCGCATTATTCCTCCCATTAACACCAATGATGGGACACTATTCCTTCCATTGACACCAACGATGGCACACTATTACTCCCTCTAATACCAATCATGGGGCTTTGTTTACTCCTTCTGACTCCCATTGGCCACAGTGCGGCCCCCCCTTAAGATTGGAGGACAGTAAAATAGCTCTTTGTTTGGAAAGTTTGGAGACCCTGGTCTAAAGAAGCAAATGGCAATGTGTGTGACTAAGCTTGCTAAGAGTATGGTAAAAATGAACCTCTTGAAAGGAATGATTAAATTCTCTTCAAGTTCATAGCAGCAATTCTTCTGGCACTCAAATATTTCATACAGTGTTTAAACTGCAGTATTTTACAGCTGTGGAAGCAGGTGAAAATCCTATAGAAAATAGACTTCAAAAGAAAAAAAAAAAGCAATTGTTCCTTGGAACCCTTAATTGAGAAAGAGGGTCTATAAAAATCACTCAAACCTTTAGATAAGAAAAAGAAAGGGATGAAATAAAAACTTCTGGCTATATATAGTATCGGTTTTCAAGAGAAACCAAAAAGCCCTTCCCTAAAACATACCATAGTCTTCTTAAAAAATAAAATATTTAAAAGTCATTCTTCTTATTTAAATATGGTTTATTTAGGTAACTACTTTATCCATGCGATATATATATATATATATATATATATATATATATATATATATATATGTACATGCCTACTATATGGCACTAGATTACTGAGATGAAGGCTGAGATCTATTGTGGCACACCCCTGTATTTTGCAAGTTCTGGTTTCTTAGCAATGTTTTGCTCTCCATATCGTGCTAAGCACACACTTCTGAGGTTGCTGCAGCACAGTACGTTATCCTCATCCAAGCAGTGGTTTATATCTCCTCTGTAACACTGCTGTTAAAAACCAGTCCCTTGCATGAAATAAATTATGCTGTCATAGACGGTACTTACAGCACCCCCTCCATCATGTAAACTGTTCGATCGCTCATTTTCCAAGCTATATAAGTATGTATTCCTGATTAACGGAAATAGTAATAAGAAATATATTACCAACGACAACTGCTGATGAAGCAGGAATAATATATGTGTCTGTAGGTTAACAGTGAGGAAGAAAGGAGATCTTGCTGAAAGGTCCAGTTCCATGTTCAATAGTTTATTGACTTGATGATATATCACGTCTGCACTTGTCAGTAATGGTGTCTTTCTTTAATATGTTCACTAATTAATGAACTCTGTAATTAATTGTGCTGCTGTGCCATGCAGGAAAGTTACAAAGGGACAGTCTGATTTTAACCCTTTCCTGTACACTGTATTTGTTTTAACATCAAGTTTTTTTGTGTGTGTGCTTTAAAAGGGAACAGATATACATAGGCATGCATGGACTAATCAATGGGGTTGATTTACTAAAGGCAAATAGACTGTGCACTTTGCAAAATGCAGTTACACCCTACAAGTGCAGTTGCTCCAGAGCTTAGTAAATGAGGTAAAGGTTCTCTTTGCAAACAATAACCAATCACATGCAAGGAAATTTTAAAAAACAGCATTTCTGCTTGCAAATGATTGGATGATGGAAGTCAGCAGAGCAACTAAACTTTGCAAAGTCCACAGTCTCTTTGCCTTCAGCAAATCCAACCAATGTGTTATAGTTTACCATCCACAGGTTACTATGTATAGCCTGTAGCCTACATCAGGGGCCAACATCTGGAAGCCCCCATGGCATAAAATTCAGTAACTTGAACATCTCCACTCACATCATTATGACAAAATTGTGTTTATATGAAAACTCCTTAGGAACCGGGACAAAATATACAAATACAATTTCCCTGGAACTACTGTGTTCTACATAACCTAACTTGCTTATAATCAACAAGTAAATGAAACAAAGGGTAAAGTGGACCAATACTAAAAAGTGTTGATTTGCTATTTTATAAGGAAGATCTAGAAAGGATGATTGAGGCTAAGCGGGACTCTGAAAAATGTACTTTTTTCCTCTGGAAAAAAATCCAAGTATATCCTGACATATGACTGTGGCTAGGTTCCCCTGTAATGTACCCTCATAGCTGTAAATCTGCAATTTGGGACCATCTAAGGCATATCCCATCCTCTTCTATCTTATTTTATTCTTATGGGGTGAGATTTGGTGATGTCACTACTATGCTGCTCACAGTTCTTTCAAAGACCTGCTGGAGAGAAAGCTGTACCTGAGAACATGTAGACAAGCATCTCCCTGCCTATGCTTCATTCATTCATCTGATGTAGTCATATACATCTAAGATGAGATTTGCCTTGCAAAATGATCAGTTAACATGAAACAGACAAGTACTATGTACTATGGTGTTCATCAGATTTTATTGGCTTCAGCTGCCAATGCCATTATTGCTATAGACTGGAAAGCATTGCACACACTTCACACAATGATCTTCTTACCCAACCCATCTGTAATGTTTACCAGTGAAGGTTTGAAAATAAAAAAAGGAGTATATTAATGGCTTGAGCAGCACAGTTAACTCCTGTTTCAGACAATTTCACTAAAATGTGTTTTACTGCGTCAAAAAGGCAGACCCAACTGTTTACACAACATTACTTACTGTGCAGATACTGAATACTGCATGTAAGAAAATATTCTTCACTTTGTTGATAAAAAAAGCACACTACATAATCTTCCTATGCAGAACGGCATTTCTGAAAAATTGAGGCTGGTTTACTAAAGCAGTTGGGAATCTCCACAGAAAAGAATTGTGTGAATATTAATGTCCTATATTCAATCACGTGAGAAGCATTCGCACATATATTTCCATTTTACATTATTGGATAACTGATGTGAATAGTCACACACTTTTTGAGTAAAGATTCTTAACTGCTTTACTAAATTGACCCAATTATCTCTAAGTGATTTAAAGGAGAACTTCACCCAAAAGAGTAGCAGAAATGGACAAATTGGGTCGGACTATCTTAGTGCAAATATGAAATCCAAACCAGAAGATAAGATTAAAATTCTTCAGTATTTATTAACAAAACTTTTAAAAGATCACAATCATAAAAACATGCTAATAACCCATATATGGTGGTCCTTATTTTTTATAATGGTATGGATGTAGATCCCATCTACATTTGGGATCTACATCTATACCACAATAAAAATAAGGACCATCATATATGGGTTAAAAGCGCGAAAAAGCGTAAAAGTTTTGTTAATAAATATTGAAGAATTTTAATCTTATCTTCTGGTTTGGATGTCATATTTGCACCGAGATAGTCCCACCCAATTTACCCATTTATGCTACAAATTTAGGGAGGTGGTGCTTAATTTGTATGATGATCTATCCACATTAGACCATATTCCACCCAAAAGAGGAAGTTCTGCTTTAAGTCCTCCTCTCTTCCTCCCCTGCCACATTTGGCATGTCATTTTTTTTTTTGGGTGAGGAGCATGTAGCTGGTTTTTACAGGTACCCGCTTCTGGGACACATCACAGGCTTTTAATTTTTTTTTCCATAGTGAACCTCCTCTTCAAGAAATACCTGGATTTTACAAAGCAGATATATTTTTTTAAGGCAGGTCAGCATGTTTGTTTCACATGTTTAGGAAAGGTCAGAACAGACAGTACAGAACAGCACAACCTCTCTAGGAAAAACAGTCTGTTGAAGTCTTGCATGAAATAATGTATACTCTTACACACTCATGCTGAAATTAACTAATTCTAGTGTAATAATAGCCATGATCTCCTTCAAATACCTGGTTACATGGGTCTCTTTCTTAGTCTAGACACACAATATTACATATGGCATAGGAAACCTGCAGACCAGTGCTTAAAGGCAGTAAGGATTCAACGACTTAAGAAGCAGCGCCATCCTTTCTGAAACACCACATGCAATGGTATGTCTAATTTTCAAATCCAAAATAGTAAGGATAATGTTTAAATTTTATTATCCTAAAGTTGGTGCGGGACATTCTTCAAGGTGCAAACCATATAGAAACTCTAAGTAACTTAAGCACTTGGTACCTATCATCCCCCTGAAGGTATATGTAATGGCTGTTCTGCCAATTGTAATTACGATGTGTCATGTATGTGCTTCAGGACTGTTTTATGCTCTATTTACCACCCACCTAAAAATCTGTGGAGGAATAAAGAAAATAGACCTAATTTATAAGATTGTATTTGTTTATTAAGAAATAATATCAGAAGGGTCATCAAGAAATAACTGGAGAGCACCAATGCTCAATGCTGCTCATTTACTCCATTGTATTCAATAAGGTTAAACTCAACAGCAAAACCAATCCAAAATGGACTCAAGTATTTATATAGACCTACCCCTGTCCCACTGTCTTTGCAGCAATTTTGCAACACAGGCTGTCAGTGAAGTCTACATCATAAAGGAGATTAATACTAGGGAGCGGAGTGAGGGTTGTAGAATTGTTGGTATTTTAACCTAATACACACGTTGCAATATTTGCTGATTTCTGATTCCATGAAATACATGGCTTAACCCTAAGTAACACCAACTGCTGTAGATACCATAAACGATCATTATAATGCAGAGAAATGTATCAAAATGTTGGAAAATTCCAAAACTGTTAAATATTCATTCCATTTCTATTAAAATGTATATGGGCTGGTTATGGTTATATATATATATATATATACATATATATATATATATATATATTCTTTTTTTTTATTGGTTGAACTTGTGTCTTTTTTCAACCTGACTAACTGTGTAACTATGTAAATGATGATATGATCCATTTACTGCATTACTAATCTCAAAGTTGGTCACAAGCAGACCATTTAGTTCATTAATGCTTACAAGCATGGTCAGGTCACTTAAACCATTCCAAATTTCATTTTGTAGTTGAGAGGATTCATATGCAAAACAAAATGTAGGTCAATGAAAGGAAGCAATATACTACAGCAAAGTGAAGTGAGCCTTTGCTTGCTTTAAACATCCAATTGTGTGCAGATTTTTTTATTTTGTGGGGCAGTCTTGAATGCTGTCTGCCGATGCCTGTTGGTAAGGATTTGTCACAGCCTACTTGTTCAGCACATACTTGTTCCTATACGTATGCTGATAAAACAGCAAATAGCTTCCAGATAGCTGTCACTTTCCCGCAACAATATCCTTTTCTATTACATTAGCAATCCTTTTCTGTAATGCCATGGAGAAATATAAGTGTATTAGCAGCTTTTCAAATTGTATTAGTGAAGATGACTCTAGATATGAGATACACTTGAAATGCAGTAGGGCACCAATAATATATCACAAATAGGCTCATCATCAACCCAATCCAACACTTGTTTTCTCTCTGAACGTAAGGTCTTCAGAGGGAAACTAGAGCATATTTTTAGTGAGTACATACTCTGAGTTATCATTGCAAAGTTTAACTGTCAACAGAGGTTGATGTAACTTTACTTCTGAACGTGGCAGCTGCACAATGATTTTGGAATGATATTTTGCATAAAGATTTTGATGTTCTCTCTAATGGCTCTCAGAGTGCCTGATTTCACCCTTCAGAACAACTTTACAGGAAAAGTCACATAGATTTTGTATTGTTTTCAACCAGTCTGAGAAGAGGGACAAACTTAAAAATGAGAGAGATAGGGACAGTAAAGCACACTCACTGTGCTGCTGCATTGGTTGTGGGTGGCATCCCCCGTGTACCATTATGATTAGAAATATTGGTGTACACTGACTCAGCACATTCTTTACTGATCGCAACTATATTTACAAATCGTACAAATCAATTGCTGGAATAGACATGGACTTCCACAATGTTGACTAATCTGATTCATGAGTGTTAACCGCAACTATGTAGATGCTAGGGATCTTAAAGCCCTATTTCACTTTTTTTACATTCTTTTCCTCTTCCCTGTTTAAAAAGCTCTATTTACCCCCCGGCCCACTTACCTTCATATCCTCATCTAGTAAATGGACAGTAGAGTCAGTTTACTCCCAGCTGCCCATACAGCAGAGTGGGCTCGGTTAATGTTCGTTCTGCAAAAATTAAAGTAGAAGTGCACCCTAACACTGAAACATCTAAATCTACAGGCATCCACAATCTAGCCCTATAAAGAAAAAAATCACATCGCTTTTTTGAAGCTGCTCTGGTCTGGTCCCATGCTGAGCTGTCAGCAGCGGCTTTGCTGTGGAGACAAATGTAGAGGAGGCAGCCGACAATGGAAGCCCCATAGTAAGTCTATGGGTGACGTCACTTCCCATTCATTTCACAGCCATTGTCCGCTGTCTCCTCTATAATGCTTCCGCCGATGGAGACCGGGCGGGATCTGCTTCAAAAAAAGGTATGTATAGCAATTTCTTCTTTACAGGGCTAGATAGGTTAGTCTTAGATCGTGGATGCCTGTAGATTTAGAGATTTTAGTGTTATGGTGGACTTCCACTTTAAGGTGAAGAAATGGCATCAGCACACCAAGGATTCCTCAAAAGGGTGCAAAGCTTTCATTTCAAGCTCACATGGTACACATACTGCAATGTTTCAGAAGCACGCAGTACCTCTTTATCAGGCAAGGGACCTGCTGAAGAGGCCCTGTGTGGCTCTGAAACATTGTCGTATGTGTACCATGTAACCAAAATTAAAGCTTTGGGTCCTTTTGAGGATTCCTTGGTGTGCTGATGACATTTCTTCACTCTGATTGTCTAGATTGCTTCCAGCCTGTGGTCATTACAGCACCCAGCATTACTGAACAGCCATTTTCAGGAATGTGTGTGTGGAGAATATTGCATTTGGATTGGCAAAATTGAAGGGGAAACGGATTTGTAATTCTCTGCCCTGATCAACAGGAGATCAGTGGATAAATCCCCTGATGATCTCTCAACAGAGTCCACTCTGTGTGAAAGGGGCCTTACTGCTGGACAGAGCATCACTTGTGTAATGACGTGTACTGTGAACCTGGCTGGCATGATGACACATCCCCTGGACATGTGCCTTTGATGCTCTGGGCTCACTTGAATTTGGTTGGACTCTAGGCATCATTCAACTTTGAAGAGTGAGCACTGGATTGCTGTGTAGTGGGTCTGCAGGGGACAGTGTGGGATAGGTGATAAATATTACAATTTTTTAATTTTATTTCTTTGTTTACAGCTTTTGTATCCATAGCAAAAAAGTTAAGCTGGTCATGCACAGTTAGATTTTGATCTTTTAGACCACAAACTTTAGCAACAAATAATGTAAATGTTTACAGACAGAACAGGATATCTTGTAAATTAATCATTTATTCAGACCCTCGCATTACTGTACATTGTTGCAGGTAACTAAACAGACAGACCAAAATCTGACCATGTATGGCCAGTTTATGCTATGCATTAGGTTACTAGTTGGCAAAGTAGTACGTGACAATCCATAAGCCCCTTAGGGACACAGTTTGAAAAGTAAAAAGACAAGAACAATTAAATGTGTCCTGTTTAAATTCACTCCATTAGGTTGCTGAAAACACAGTGCATACCTCTCCAAAAATATTCCTAAAGTTTTTCTTTAGAGTCTTTACTAATACTCTATATCTTGTGCCTATCACTGGATCCTGCAAAACTTCCAAACGTGAAAAAGAAGCATATCCACTCTGTGTAAACAATATGTATTAAAATATTGTGATAAGAATAGAAATAAGATGAGATTTAAATCTCTGCACCAAGAGACTGTTGTGAGTTGAAAGAGAGTTATATTGTGTCCCTAAATAGTAAAGGAAAATACTGTATATTCTTCAATATGTTCTCTAAAGAATTCTTCTATCATACAAGATTTCTCCTATGATATTGTCCCCGGTGGGCTTATTCTCTAAGTTTAAACACAAACACTAGAGCAATGGAAAAACATTAACACGTTTACTGTGAACAAAAACTCCCGGTTGTACAGTGAAATTTTAATACATTTCAACTTATCTCTTTTTACTAATGGCAAGAGTACAAACCCTGCAGGAATTCGTTCAGCAAACTGGTAATTACAGATGACTCTCTTTTAAAAAAAAAAAAATACAATGCATATGTAAGTCTTACAGAAAAGCAATTCCTCTGCTTTTGATGATGGTTTCAGTAGAAGGGTTAAGTAAAATATGATGCAAACCTCCTTCAGCTATGTATACTATGCAACAAGCATTTTCTGTACACAGCACTGTTTTTACCACTGACAAGCCATGCTTTATCAGCAAGCTTTTCTTTTTAAAGTCTTTGCAACTTTGCAGCTACTCCTGCAAACATAAAAATGATTTCACATGAGCATTATTAATTCACAGTCATCAGTCCATGTATAGCACTACACCATTTTCAGACTTGTATAACACAACAAAGACCAATGCCCAAAGTGCTATAACCCATGGCAACCAATTGTAAACCATCTTTGTTCTAAATGTGTTTATTAGACAAACGGTGAACATCGGTTGTTATGGATTACTGCTTTTTGTCCAAAATCATATTTCTTTGCACTGTTTCCTAAAATAAACATGGTTGTGCTGTAGCACAATGCTAAAATATTATTCACGTTGAGTGCACAATAAATTATCTTCTGCTAGTAAGTACAAAAAAATTGAAGAAATCACTTTGAGGGCTAAGATGTCATCACCAACATTTTCAGCTTGGCTTCCATTAATCTTATAGGCTTACTCTGCCCTCTATAGCAGTGTTTCTCAACCTTTTACTGTGAAGTACCCCTGCAGGTCTAAAAAAATGTCCTAAGTACCTCTTTCTTGAGAAAGTAATTTCTATTGTTTGAGTGCCATGGTTTCTGTGTGTGTGTAGTGTCAGTATGTGTTTGTGATGGTTTTAGTTTGTGTGCAATATCATTGTATATGTGCATGCTGCAATGACAGATACACACACACACATTGATAAACACACACAATTCCAAACTAACACACTTGCAGACACACAAATACCCACGAAATCCCAAATTAACAGATTGACATACACCCATAACCCCACATTAACACACTCAGAGATACACACACATCCCAAATGAACACACTGGTAGACACACATACACACAGAATTCCAATTAAACACAATTGAAGACACAGGCACATAATCCAAAATGAACACACAGGTAGACGCATACACGCACATGAAGCCTACCAGTGCAGTACCCACCAAATGCAACCTCATTAATGCAGTGCCCACCAAATGCAGCCTCATCAATGCAGTGCCAACCAAATGCAGCCTCATCAATGCAGTGCCCACCAAATGCAGCCTCATCAGTGCAGTGCCCACCAAATTCAACCTCATCAGTGCAGTGTCCACCAAATGCAGCTTCATCAGTGCAGTGACCACCAAATGCAGCTTCATCAGTGCAGTGACCACCAAATGCAGCCTCTCTGAGTGGCAGACTTGCATATAGTGAAAGAAGGCAGCAGGAGTGAGAGTAAGTCTCACTCGGCTCTGGGCAGCATACCCCCTGCTCATGGTGCACATACCCCCAGGTACCACAGGTTGAGAAACACTGCTCTATAACATAGGTGTTCCCATGTATGTATTGTATATTAATAAATAAAAAGATGAAGAGTGATACCCCCTTATCATTTCCATGGCTGTGGTGCAGTATAGGGAACTGAAACATGAAAAACATTTAGTCTATAATTTAAAAATGAAATATGGGATTTTTTTCTTTTTTTTAGAATCATACCTACCTATGTGGATGCAGCATCTGTCCAATGCTGAATTTGTTCCCCGCCGGCTCTAAGGCTAAAAATTGAACGATCAAACATCGCTGATCATTTCTCAGAGCTCCACGAGCAGAGAGCTGGTGACTGTCACTCACCTCTGTCTGCTCTGCCCCCCCTTCCGCACTCACTGGAGCACTGGGCTGTGGAGGGGGTGGGAGTGGCTGGCTCAAGATCTCAGTGGCTCATTGAGAGGCTGAGCCAGGTGACGGCCCAGTGTTGTGGGTGGATCCTGACCATATTATCACAATCTTTCCACAACCTAGGCAGGCTGAAAACGGATCACAGGAGTGCAGAACGAACTGCACTCCTGTAATCCACAGGATAAGTACAGCCAAACCAGCTTTTGCTGTACCTCTCCTTTAACCCGGCATCTGCAAGAAACAAAAATAAGGCCCCTTCAAGTATTGAAAAGAAGGACCAAGGGGTTGATATTTAGCAGAATTTTGGTAATTTGGTACTGCTTTTTGATGTAATTAATAAGTAAGAATTTTCATTAGGTCAAGCCACATTTTGTCAGTTAAAGTGATTGTTAACCACTTATGGACAGAAGGATTTCCCACATTAGGACCAGAGCACTTTTTGTGATTTGGCACTGCGTCACTTTAACTGACAATTGCGCTGTCGTGTGACATTGTACCCAAACAAAATTTGCGTCCTTTTTTTCCCACAAGAGCTATCTTTTGGTGGTATTTGATCACCTCTGCGTCATTTTTGCAAAAAAAACAATATTTCTTACTTTTTGCTAACATACATATCAAAAAATATATAAAAAAATAAATGTATTCATTGGTTTTGGCCGATTTATATTTTTCCTAATATTTTTGGTAAAAAAAATCCCATTGGTTTGCGCAAAAGTTGCCGTGTTTAGAACCATGAGAATTAATTTCTGGCATTTTTACAATTTTTTTTTTTTTTTTACTAGCAATGGTGGCGATCTGCAATTTTTATCAGGACTGTGATATTGGGGGGGACATGTCGGACATTTTTTTGAGACCAATGACATTTATACAGCGATCAGAAATTTAAATATCCACTGATTACTGTATAAATGTCATTGGCAGGGAAGGGGTTAATCTGCAGGGGCAGCAAAGGGGTTAACTGTGTTCCCTGTATGTGTTCTAACTGTGTGGGGGCTGGGCTCTTGTGTGGGGGGGTAGATCTCTGACATGCCGCCTGTCAGAACGGTGAACTGCCATGTTTATATCGAGTCCATCTGACCCGCGGCCCCGCTCAGGGAGCACAAGCATGCGCCGCCGATGGTGCGCACTCGCCCCCTAGCTGTCGTGCACGTGAATGGCGACTATAAGCTGCGATTTGTGGTACAGAGCCATGCTGTCGCTGCTTATAGTCGCTACGCGGTCGGGAACCAGTTAAGCCACTATCTCATCATTATCTAGTCCCCTCTGCCAGATAAATAGCTGCATCCTAGTGCCTGTGCTTTGTTAAAAAAAGCAGATTTCTACCTGTTTTAACAGTGTCTTCCAGCGATGACTCCAGGCTCTCAGCTCTCCTTGTCTGATATCTCCAGTGGGCGGGGCCGAGATTCCCCCGCTGACATCAGCCAGGGAGGAGGGGAGGAGAGGAGCAGAGAGCCTGGAGTCATGTGATCGCTGGAAGACACTGTTAACACAGGTAGAAATCAGTTTTTTTTATAAGGCACAGGCACTAGGACACAGCTTTTTATCTGACAGAGGGGATGATAAAAAGGTCAGATAGTTTTGAAGCAGTGGGGAGAGGAGCAGATCAGTGCTAGTGAGAGCTGACAGGCAAGGGGGAGGAGGACAGAGGGAGACAGGAGAGCTGCAGATAGCAGCAGATGACGGTGGCACATACTTAGACAACAGTGTCAGGGCTCAGCAGCCCTGATATATTGTGGTCTAAGTACAGGGGGAAGGTAGAAACGGGCAGGATCAGACAGGTATTAGGGGTGATACACGGAGCCAAATGGCACAGCACACGCACTGTGCTTTTTAACATACTTTATAGGAACCGGACCCATTTTTTTTTTTTTTGGTTTAACAAATTCTTTAAGTAACCACTTTTCCCTTGTGCTGGAAACTTCTTTTCTGCCACAAGGTTGGTCCTTCTTTTTGGATATATGTTTTAGTTACAATAGCAGCAGGGAACCGGTGAGTGGGCTTGAAGAATAACTGAATGATTATATGCACCCTCTCCTTTTTCTAATAGTTGTATGCCCTTTAAGTGTTTTCCTAACACAAACACATTTTTGCAACTTAGAAACTAAAGAAATTATTTTAGCATGGGTTAGAATACTTTTATGATTCAGGAAGGTGAAGCAGAATTACTCTGGTATCATGCAATAGTGATGCCATTAGTATTTAGTAAATTCTAGGTTGTATATTTTATCAGCCCACAAACATGACCGTCCTGTTGTTATATATGGGTACACTTTTAAAATATAATATATTGCCTTTTAGAATTGACCGGTTTAATAGAGCCCTCTTGATTCTGCTCTATCCAGCAAGTTCATATTATTTGGTTTTAAAGAAAATGCTATATTTGTAGTAAGTAATATTTGGCTCAAGGATTTTGCGGAGTCAAAGATTAAGGGAAGACCGTGTTCCTCTCTGACGAAGCAGATTAAAGTAAATAAACAATATAACAGCAGGATAATGGGCAGTTTACAGTGTCAAGGATATAAATTAATACTTAAAAACAAATTCTCTGCTAGATGCCAAACTCTAGCCTTTGGGGTCATTCTTTATTTGTCTGCAGTTTGCTCAGCATGTTGGTTTAATTAATATCCGCCACTTGACTAAGTATCAAAGCTCTCTGCAGGACTCCGCTTCTTGTCGCTAACTGGAGACTTATCATTTACTAAACAGGTTGTAGAAGATCCAGCAGAAAGAAGCTGTCAGGCTGACACTTCTATCTCACTTTACTTATTTTTAAACCGGCACTTGTAATTATGGTATCCTGTCTTTCATTCACCAAATGCTTGCAAGGAAAACACGTGTTGTTAACAGACTGAACTTTAGCAAGCTGTTAGCACAGCACACTTTCACAGCAGTGATGAGAGCTGGAGTCTAATTATGTGGGAAGGACCATTTATGTGACTGACGTATTACTTTTAAAGGGAAACATCCTAAAGGAAACACCTTGCCCTTCCTCACACGTACTCTACATGTTAAATTATATATCACATTCGTTTTGGTGTTGTCAGTATGTAACAGTTTGAAAGATAGATGATTTTCTTAGGTGTATGCCTTTCATTTATGTTTTTTTCACAGCAGCTCTATGGATATCCATCAGTGCTCAGGACTGCAGAGAAACCAATCTTGAACTGGAGAACATTTGTAGCTAAAAAGATTATGCACTTTAAAGAGAAAAAACAAATTAGGTTTGCTGAAGGTAGGAGCCTTAAAATAGTCAAGAAGAGAGACAGAAGTGATGGGTTGTAAGAATGGAAGTCATTTGAGTCAATTGTGTATTAAAAGGTCTCCGCAGCTAGCATGCACAAAGGAAAAGGTTGCTTTTCTTGCCTCCTATAATCATTACACACCCCACCCGTTCTATGAAATCTGTAGCCACTCTCATTGCCCACTCATTTCAAATACTTATGTTATGCGGCCCCGAAGTCCTGCTTTTTGCAGCCTGAGTGTATCTACACTATATATTACCAAAATAAATTGGGATGCCTGCCTTTACATGCACATGAACTTTAATGGCATCCCAGTCTTAGTCCATAGGGTTCAATATTGAGTTGGCTCACCCTTTGCAGCTATAACAGCTTCAGCTCTTCTGGGAAGGCTGTCCACAAGGTTTAGGAGTGTGTCTATGAAAATGTTTGACCATTCTTCCAGAAGCGCATTTGTGAGGTCAGGC
This sequence comes from Glandirana rugosa, assembly GCA_018402905.1. Classification (NCBI taxonomy): domain Eukaryota; kingdom Metazoa; phylum Chordata; class Amphibia; order Anura; family Ranidae; genus Glandirana; species Glandirana rugosa. Next base: position 1,056,647 of record BLSH010192371.1, on the reverse strand, counting down.
ACTGATGTTGGATGAGAAGGCCTGGCTCGCAGTCTCTGCTCTAATTCATTCCAAAGGTGTTCAATTGCGTTGAAGTCAGGACTCTGTACAGGCCAGTTAAGTTCCTCCACCCCAAACTCAGTTATCAATGTCTTTATGGACCTTGCTTTGTGCACTGGTCCAAATCATTTGGTGGAGGGCTGTTTTTCAGGGGTTGGGCTTGGCCCCTTAGTTCCAGTGAAGGGAACTCAAAAGGCGGCAGAATACAAAGACATTTTGGACAATTTCATGCTCCATACATTGTAGGAACAGTTTTGGGGATGGCCTCTTCCTGTTCCAACATGACTGCGCACCAGTGCACAAAGCAAAGTCCATAAAGACAAGGAAGAGCAAGTTTGGGGTGGAGGAACTTGACTGGCCTGAACTCAACCTGATAGAACACCTTTGGGGTGAATTAGAGTGGAGACTTTGAGCCAGGCCTTCCCGCCCAACATCAGTGATGACCTCACAAATGTGCTTCTGGATAAATATTCAAACATTCTCATAGACACACTCCTAAACCTTGTATACAGCCTTCCCAGAAGAGTTGAAGCTGTTATATCTGCAAAGGGTGGGCCATCTCAATATTTAATTCTACAGTCTAAGACTAGGATGCCATTAAAGTTCATGTGTGCGTGTAATGGCAGGTGTCCCAATATTTTTGGTAATATAGTGTATGTACATAATGGTAAACACCCACATGGAAGAGGAGGACTTACGCCACTAGATAAGATAAATGACAGTATAAGGGCCTGATCTGCACCACTAAGTGAAGCTGAAAATAGCTGACAAAATCTGACCCTGTTAATGGATGAAGATTACTTTTTTCTAAAGTAAAAAAAAATAAAAATGTTAAGCACTTGCAGGTCGGCACATTCCGCAAAAGGACTTATTAGTATGTAGGCCTTTAAATCGATGTAGCAGGCGTGCACGTGCTGCATGGCGGGGAAGCGGATGCGCGTGGCCAGCGGCCGCAATGTCTGCCTGCCACCCGTGATCATGGGATAGAGAGACAGAACGGGGATTTGTTAGTGTAAACAAACAAATTTCCCTTCTGTCATAGAAGTGGAGATAATCGGGAACAGCATTCTCTCTCCTCCCCCAGTCAGCACAATCCCCTCACTGTTGGAAACACCTCCCAGGGAACACATTTAACCCCTTGATCACCACTAGTGTTAACCCCTTCACTGCCAATGTCATTTATACAGCAGTCTGTATTTTTACAGCTCTGATCGCTGTATAAAATGTCAATGGTCCTAAAAAAGTGTCAAAAGTGTCCGATCTGTACGCTGCAATATCGCAGTCCCTCTAAAAATCGCTGATCACCGCCATTACTAGTAAAAAAAATAATAATAATGCAAATGCCATAATATATATCCCCTATCTTGTAGACACTATGTGGTTGATTTACTAAAGCTTGAACGTGCAAATTTTAGTGCAGCTCCACACAGAAACCAATCAGGCTCAAGGTTTTATTGTCAAAGCTTGATTGAACAAGCTGAGGTTAGAAGCTGATTGGCTACCATGCACAGCTGCACCGGGTTTTGCACTCTCCAGCTTTTGTAAATCAACCCCTATAACTTTTGTGCAAACCAATCAATATACGCTTATTGCAATTTTTTTAGCCAAAAATATGTAGAAGAATATACTAAACTAAACTAAGGAAGAAATTTGTTTTTTTATTTATGTTTGGGACATTTATAATAGCAAAAAGTAACATTTTTTTTTTTCAAAATTGTCGCTCTGTTTTTGTTTATAGCACAAAAAATAAAAATCACAGAGGTGATCAAATACCACCAACAGAAAGCTGTATTTGTGGGAAAAAAGGACATCAATTTTGTTTGGGTACAGTGTCGCACGACCAAGCAATTGTCAGTTAAAGCGACGCTGTGCCATATCGCAAAAAGTGCTCTGGTCAGGAAGTGGGTAAATCCTTCCTAGGCTGAAGTGGTTAAAGAAAAATTTAATAAGCACATTTTACTATGATTTAAAAAAAAAATCTATGTGGGGAATGTGACCAGGGTGTGTACTAGTTATACTATAATGGCATACAGTATGGGCAATGCTACATACTGTATTATGTCAAATGCCATTTCAATCCCTTTCTCAATACCTTTCTATCTAGCATTTTATATTGTTTTACAACCTAAAAAAGAAAAGGCAACTCATTTTCAATTTCACATTTCTAAATCAAATGGACTAAAAATACACAGAATAACCACTGGGCTAATTTACTGGTATTTACTATCTAATTCACAGACTTGGATACAGTGTTGTTCTTGGCTTCCTATCTTTGTGTAACTAGTTGACTGGCTGTGCTGATCATCTGTATTTGCTTGTGTTTAACACAGGATTTCTCTGAATGATAGACAATGTCCACATACAAACGTGATGTGGAGTGGCATATGACCCCTTATATTTCATTGTGTTCAAAAAAAAAAAATTCAAGGTCCTGTGAAACACTGGACATGGGATCTTTCTGCATAATAGCAAAGCTGCCTTGGCAAAACCACGTCTACACTTATACAATGCAGCACAGTTGCCATAAGTACTAATTGTAAATACTTAAAGTGGTTGTAAAGTCTTTACAACCACTTTAAACTATAGGTAAGCCTATAATAAGGCTTACCTGTAGGTACCGTGCATACAGTTGTGCTCATACGTTTACATACCCTGGCAGAATTTATGATTTCTTGGACATTTTTCAGAGAATATGAATGAGAACATTTCTTTCACTCATGGTTAGTGTTTGGCTGAAGCCATTTATTATCAATCAACTGTGTTTACTCTTTTTAAATCAAAATGACAGCAGAAACTACCCAAATGACCCTGATCAAAAGTTTACATACCTTGATGATTTTGGCCTGATAACATGCACACAAGTTGACACAAAGGGGTTTGAATGGCTATTAAAGGTAACCATCCTCACCAGTGATTTGTTTGCTTTTAATTAGTGTGAGAATATAAAAGGTCAATGAGTTTCTGGACTCCTGACAGACCCTTGCATTTTTCATCCAGTGTTGCGCTGACGTTTCTGGTTTCTGAGTCATGGGGAAAGCAAAAGAATTGTCCAAGGATCTGCGGGAAAAGGTAGTTGAACTGTATAAAACAGGAAAGGGATATAAAAAGATATCCAAGGAATTGAGAATGACAATCAGCAGTGTTCAAACTCTAATCAAGAAGTGGAAAATGAGGGGTTATGTTGAAACCAAACCATGGTCAGGTAGACCAACTAAGATTTCAGCCACAACTGCCAGGAAAATAGTTTGGGATGCAAAGAAAAACCCACAGATAACTTCAGGACTCTCTGAAAACATGTGGTGTGGCTGTTTCAAGATGCACAATAAAGAGGCACTTGAGGAAAGATGGTCTGCCTGATTGAGTCGCCAGAAGAAAGCCATTACTACGCAAATGCCACAAAGTATCTTGCATACAATACGCCAAACAGCACAGAGACAAGCCTCAAACCTTCTGGCACAGCCATTTGGAGTGCTGAGATCTAAATTGAGCTTTTTGGCCACAACCATAAACCATACATTTGGAGAGGAGTCAACAAGGTCTGTGAAACACGGAGGTGGATCGCTGATGTTTTGGGGATGTGTGAGCTACAAAGGCATAGGAAATTTGGTTTAAAATTGATGACAAGATGAATGCAGTATGTTATCAAAAAATACTGGAAGAACATTTGCATTCGTCAGCCAGGAAGCTGCAAATGGGACGTACTTGGACATTTCAACATGACAATGATCTAAAACACAAGGCCAAGTTGACCTGTCATTGGCTACAGCAGAATAAAGTGAAGGTTGTGGAGTGGTCATCTCAGTCTCCTGACCTCAATAATATTGAGCCACTCTGGGGAGATCTCAAACATTCAGTTCATGCAAGACAGCCAAGAATTTCCAGGAACTGGAGGCTTTTTGTCAAGAGGAATGGGCAGCTATACCATCTGAGAAGATAAAGAGCCTCATCCACAAATACCACAAAAGACTTCAAGCTCTCATTCATGTCAAAGGGAGCACACCAGGGTATGTAAACTTTTGACCAGGGTCATTTGGGTAGTTTCTGTTGTCATTATGATTTAAAAAGAGTAAACACAGTTTATTGATAATAAATGGCTTCAGCCAAACACTAACCATGAGTGAAAGAAATGTTTTCATTCATATTCTCTGAAAAATGGCCAAGAAATCATAAATTCTGCCAGGGGATGTAAACTTATGAGCACAACTGTATCTCCTAAACTTGCATATTTTCATTAGGTATTAATTGTGGTTTTGGTGTCACTTAATACCAAAGTTCATTAACAGGTGACACTGTAACTGAAACTCTGTGATTGCTGATGTCTGTTCAGAAGTTGCAATAAGAGAGGAAAAAAATCTATTATCTAAAAAATCCTGTTAATTAACAAAGTTTAAAAAAAAACACCAGAATATTCCAACCCATTCAATTAATGTCCCAGTGAAGGACACTAAGATGGCACAATCTTTGACCACACATGGTCAGACAGTCACTTGGTTACATTAGAACAATTTGGATCACCTTGTGCATGACCACATTGTGTTCAGACCATAACACCAGAAAGCAGGAGGTACAAGCTATGAGTAGAAAATATTATTTATTTTTTCTGGAAGAGGTCTTCTTTAATCAGTCAATATTAAACAAAACATGAAAGGGAGAACAATCACTCAATAATGAGCAGTGGGCTGTTACAACTCCAACTATAACAGAGCTAGTTTAATGTATATCTTGACCAATGATCAACATGAAAAAAAACATCAGGCAACTTTACCTGAACACAGATCCAGTGCAGATATACAGTAAAATGTCTATAATGCCTTGCCAAAGTATAACAACAAACATTGTATAGACTGTGGAATTTGTTGCTAAAGTTTTTAGAATAGGCATGAGTTCATCTCATCCCAAACTGAACTCTGCTGTCAGTTGCTGTGCTGCAAACCATCAAATTAATCAGAACCTCCTCCAGAGACCTCTGTAACTATACTAGTACCAGTGTATGCCTTCCACAATTTTATACTTCTGTTCCAAACATTTTCCATAGCCTTGTTCTCATAATTACACTAAGAAGTAACCAGCTTGGATAATCATGGCATTTAATAAATTCAATGTAAGGAAGATACAACAATTACCATTACGGTACTTTATTGAAACTCAAAGTACCTTAAGGAATAAGCCTTCAAAATCATGTTTGTGTGTTCTCTTTTTGGTGTTAGAAAAAGTCAATGTATTATGGCAGTGGTCTCCAAACTGGGGCCTGCGGACTGAATGCGGCCCCATTCCTCCCATTGTCACCAGCAATGGGACACTATTTCTCCCAATAACATCAACGTTGGGGTACTATTCCTCCCAAAAACCCCAACAAAGGGGCACTATTCCTCCCAATGACACCAATGATGGGGCACTACAGGGTGGGCCATTTATATGGATACACCTTAATAAAATGGGAATGGTTGGTGATATTAACTTCCTGTTTGTGGCACATTAGTATATGTGAGGGGAAACTTTTCAAGGTGGGTGGTGACCATGGCGGCCATTTTGAAGTCGGCCATTTTGAATCCAACTTTTGTTTTTTCAATAGGAAACTAGCACAGGTCTCCCGATCTGACCCCCTTAGACTTTTATCTTTGAGGTCATCTGAAGGCAATTGTCTATGCTGTGAAGATACGAGATGTGCAGCACCTGAAACTACGGATACTGGAAGCCTGTGCTAGCATTTCTCCTGCGGTGTTGCTATCAGTGTGTGAAGAGTGGGAGAAGAGGGTTGCATTGACAATCCAATACAATGGACAGCACATTGAACACATTTTATAAGTGGTCAGAAACTTGTAAATAACTAATGAAAGAATAAAGTTACGATAAAACCAAGCACACCATTGTTTTTCTTGTGACATTCCCAATAAGTTTGATGTGTCATATGTCCCTCTTCCTATTGAAAAAACAAAAGTTGGATTCAAAATGGCCGACTTCAAAATGGCCACCATGGTCACCACCCATCTTGAAAAGTTTCCCCCCTCACATATACTAATATGCCACAAACAGGAAGTTAATATCACCAACCATTCCCATTTTATTAAGGTGTATCCATATAAATGGCCCACCCTGTATTCATCTCAATGACAACAACAATGGGGCATTAATCTTCCCAATTACACCAACGATGAGGCATTATTCCTCCAATACCAATGACAGGGCAGTATTCCTGCTCCTACTGACCAGAGGCGCTATGTATTTTTTATTTACTCCCACTGACCACCAAGTCAGAGGCACTGTTTACTCCCACTGATGCTGGGGCATTTTCTACTCCCAGGAGACCACAGTCCAGCCTCCCTGATGTCCGAAAGACAATAAACTGGCCCTTTGTTTAGAAACTTTGGAGACCCCTGTATTATAGGAACTCTTTTCTGCTAATCTTTTCACATCTCACCAGTCAAAAGCATAGATGTTCTATATAAAGAATTTTTATTACAGCTTCAGCACACATAAAGAAAAAAAAGCTTGCACATGATTGGATGATTGAAGTCAGCAGAGCTTCTGCTAATTTACTAAGCTCTGGAGCAATTGCTCTTGCACAGTACAACTGCACTTCACAAAGTTCACAGTCTATTTGCCTTTAGTAAATCGTCCTGAATGTGTCCATGCATACATAGGTATTTACAGCCATATTACAAGAGGAGTGTTTATAGGCAGAAAAAAAGCCACCAAAGGCACGTTCAGCACAGGAGCTGATAAGCACAAAAAGCAGGACACACCTAAATGCTTCTAATTGCACATAAACGATAACCACATCTAGCTTTTGAACTTTAAAGCATTTCAATGGCCAGAATAAATTAATATTCTGACCAATAGAATGCATTAACGCTCAAACTGTCCAGTTCTGGAGACCTCACTTACAAAAAGATATTGATAAGATAGAACGAGTCCAGAGATGGGTAACAAAAATGGTGAAAGGTCTGGAGATAGAACATATCAGGAGTGACTTCAGGAACTTAATATGTACAGTCTGGAGGAAAGAAGGGAAAGGGGAGACATGATTGGAACCTTTAAATACATCAAGGGGGTGAATAAGGTTCAGGAAGGTGGTCTTTTCAATATGAAACCAAAATAAAGAACACGGGGACATGACCTGAAACTAACTGGAGGAATGTTTCAAACAAATCTTAGAAAGTATTATTTTACTGAAATGGTAATTGATGCTTGGAATAAACTACCAGCAGAGGTAGTAAGACAGTCAGGGGTGGCTATTCCATTAATGGTGCATGGGCGCCGCCCCCTCTATCCTCGCCACCCCCCCCACGCTAAATGGATAGATTCATGCATAGCATGAATCTATCCATGGCAGTCATGGCCATCCCCTAATTCATGCTTCCGGCCCCTTTCAGGACACCAGACGCATGAATTACAGTGGTGGGGGGTTTCTTTGAAGCACCTGATTAGAGCCATAGGCTCTAATAAGCTTCAAAATAGAGTGGACTGTGAGCGCAGAGCATTGGGCTCACAAGCTCACTTTCGTGTGTTACAAAAGCAAATGCATATTTGCTTTTCTAACACTGAATGGCCTCTCTGCCAATCAGGAAGTGTGGGTATGTTACCGGTTTCCCGATTGGCTGACAAAACAGGCGATCTTATTGAACGTCTTTCTCGGGGGAGGAGGGAGAAGCCGCCAAAGCACACACAGCATGCTCCCGCTCACTGGACACCGCTACCTGCCCACTTCCTAGATGGGATAAGCACGGGGCATTGATGTTCCGATTACCCTGGGGGGGTAGCTGTCTGGGCCGCGAGCCCCGTGGCGGGGGAGGGGTGCTGTATGCTCCTATCTGGGGATGCTGCTGTATACTCCTATCTGGTGATGCTGCTGTATACTCCTATCTGGTGATATTGCTGTATACTCCTATCTGGTGATGCTTCTGTATACCCCTAGCTGGTAATGCTGCTGTATATCCCTATCTGGTAATGCTGCCATATACTCCTACCTGGTGATGCTGCTATATACTCCTATCTGATGCTGCTGTATACTCCTATCCGGTGATTCTCCTGTATACTCCTATCTGGTGATGCTACTGTATACTCCTATCTGGTGATGCTGCTGTATACCCCTATCTGGTGATGCTGCTGTATACCCCTATCTGCTGATGCTGCTGTATACCCCTATCTGCTGATGCTGCTGTATACTCCTATCTGGTGATGCTGCTCTATACCCCTATCTGCTGATGCTGTATACCCCTATCTGGTGATGCTGTATACCCCTATCTTCTGATGATGTATATACCCCTATCTAGTGATGCTGTATATACCCCTATCTAATAATGCTGTATACCCCTATCTGGTGATGCTATATACCCCTATCTGGTGATGCTGTATACCCTATCTGCTGATGCTGGACTGTATACGCCCCCATCCTAAAATTTTACCAGCTGCCACTGGAGACAGTCGACAGTAAATGGCTTTAAACATGCTTGGGATAAACATAGATCTATAGCCAGACAACAAAGTAAACAAAAAAATAAAAAAAAAGCAAAACAATGAAAACAACAAAACAAATGGGCAGACTTGATGGACTACTCAGTCTATTTCTGCCATCGCTTTTCTGTTCCTAAATGCTAGATGTGTCTAAATGCATGTGCAATATGTGTTTTTTTAACGCAATTTTGAATCAGTTTTTCTTGCCAGTTCTGCCATTCAGAGAGGCATAAACAGAAGCCCCGTGTGCGGCTAAATGTGCCATACACTTTACATGATCCAATTCTACAAATAAAGAGGCTAAAAAATAACTACAAAAACTCCCAGATTACAATAAATACATTTGTGCCATTTTGAGCTGATTTACTGTGCATCTTTAATAAACAATTTTATTGAAGTTCACAAAGAAAAAACATTAACAGAAAATGGATCCATTATGTTGTAAAATAAAGTATCCCATAAATACATATAAAAAAACTACAATCATAGCTGTCAGTTTAGAGATGGATATTGTAAAACAATTAACGAGAATGAAAATAAGCACACACACACAAGATTGTTGTTGGAACATTTAGCCTTTCTAGTCATTTTCGTGAGTGCAAGGATTCAGTATCAATTCACAAAAGATTTGTAAAAAAATGTTCTATTTCATACACTAATGTTCATTTTCATACGCTAAAACACAAATAGAACACTTTTATTGGCATACAGTAAGTAAGTGGCTTATGGTCTAATATAATAAAAGGTTGTGCAATATACTGTACCAAATTAGACATCCAGACATGTTAGAAATTGTCCTTGCTGTGTGTGTGTCTGTATGAGTATGGTGGGATATAGAACATACCCTCTAAGCACCTTCGATTTGAACATCATTTGTCCAATAAAGGATTCAAACATATGGAACAGTGCATGCAGAGTAAACAATATACAGTAAAACCTTGGATTGCGAGCATAATTCGTTCCGGAAACAAGCTTGTAATCCAAAGCACTCTTATATCAAAGCGAAATTCCCCATAAGAAATAATGGAAACTCAGATGATTCGTTCCACAACCATTTATTCATAAGTCCTTCGGTTTATAGTCCATATAAAAATCTTATAGCAATGTGGTAGGTTGTGTAACCATAAAATGTCCATCCACAAATGTCCGCCTCCACAAGGGGATTAGAAGCAAAATCCAGCAGGAGCTACAGAGTATAAAAGAGAAGAGAGGCACCTCTAAGTGTAGGAATATGGTTACATTTAATGAAACTCACATGGTTAATGATTAAACAAGGCACATCTAAGTATGCAGGCATCTGGGGTAAAGCTGTCCACATAGACCGTCCTCCGCACTTCCGGCTGTCACCGCTGTCAGTCTGCAATGGTGACCGGGAAGACTACCCTGCAGTAGAGCGATCTAAAAGAGAGGCTTGAAGCGTTCATGGAGTGTAGTGTGGAAGGGATGACAGTGATGGTGGTGAGGAGGATGGTCCACGTGGACATCTTTACCCCCGGATGCCTGCATACTTAGATGTGCCTGTTTTAATCATCAACCATGTGAGTTGCTAAATGTTGTACCTTCATTAAATGTAACCATATTGCTGCACTTTAAAGCACCTCTCTCCTCTTTTATACTCAGTTGTGACATGACACTGCTTATATATCAGGACATTGCTTGTATATCAAGACAAAATGTATTTAAAATTTTTGCTTGTCTTGCAAAACGCTCTCAAACCAAGTTACTCTCAAACCAAGGTTTTACTGTAGCTGTAACCCACAAACGTAAATGCTTTTAAAATTGAAGGTCTCAAAATGCGTGGATAGGGCTTTGTCACTGATGAAATGTCGATGATCTGCAGAATAAACTGATATCCTAAAATGTAAACAATGTCCATGAATTTGGATCATTTAAAGACAATGCCTGCCAAATGAAAGGCAACAAGTAATTATAACACAATTGCGGTGACTGAATGTACCCTCATTAATTGTTAAATTTCTCCCTGGGTGCCTGGAAGCACGCTCTATATAGAGAGGTGTTAATGACTGCTTTGACTCAATGCTATGCTCCATCCCTACCACAAACCAATCCAAAGGGCCCTAGTGGCCAAATAGAGTGGCGGAGGCTTTAGTTCAGGGTGGAGCTCCCCTTCACAAAGAGAATGATTAAAGGGTTATTAAAAAAAAAGTATCACACCATGCTGGCCATATGTGTGTATTGTTAGTCTGTTTCCTATGTTTCACCAGACAGGTTCACTTAATAATAATAATGAACTTCAAAGAGCAGTGGCAACACACACTTGCAGTAACTCATAGCTACCGATTAGCTTTCAGTGTACTAGAGAAGAGAAGTGACAGCAGAATGGGAACTACTAGCTATTAGGCTTTTCACACTGCACTTTGACCTATTAAATAGGTATGATAGCTTATATAGTCAAGCACAGTAAAGTTCAATTAAAGGCAATTAGAGCAATATTAAAAGATTTCAAGATGAGATGCAGTTTTTTTTTGGCATATTATGTGTGCCTTATGGTAGCAATATTGAAAAAGCAGAGCTTTCTGCAATAGGTGACACTTTCTTCAATGCCTCCCCAGTCTCCTGTCACTGTGCTCGACCAGCTTTACAGAATGAATTCCTAATGATCTAATATGCCCATGACTCGGCCAGCAGATTAGCACATGATTCGCTCAAGTAAAAGGATTACTGCTGCCTGGGCTTGAAGATATTAACACTTTTTGTCATGTGGAACGGTCATGAAAAAAATGAAAGAAAGAACTTGTACAAATCTCTGCACAGGATGTTTAAGTAATGAAGTAGATGGAATGGAGGAGATTGAGTACCATACGCTGCCATAACTATACCAGGTGCATTAAAGAGGGATATTTTTATTTCTCCCAACCATGCAGTAAAATAAATCTACATGATGCTTATCAGCCCAGGCAAAAGCTATTGGTCGGTCAAAGTTACTTTACAGCACTCAGAGTAGATGTGGCCAGCTATCCAGCTGTCATTTTGACTCTTGCATATACTAAATAAATTAGCAAAGCCATCTAATCACATGGAAGGCTGTTTCCTCTATACAAGTTCCAAAACCATCAACTCTGATAGGGGTCACTGACAATTGTACAAGCGATCTATTACCAAACATTCCAAACGTTGCTTGACGGGGAACCCTGACAATTTTCCTGCTGATGTTTTAATAAACATTCTAAAATGTAAAGGCTGATTTAAAGTTAGTTCTCCTAGCCAGACTGGAGAATTCCACAAAGTAGAGAAAAACAAGTGTAAAATATCTGTGCATTTGTCAGATTGCCACATTTAAATCCGTTAAATGCTGTAATATTTTAAAACATGTTTTAATGATGTAAAAATGCACAACAGAAAATGCATACACCGCTCAGATGCCAAAAATGAGAACAATTTTTATCGCTACCTTATTGTAGAATAATGAAGACCACACCTGCTGTAAATGATTTATAAAATCCTCACAATGCCAGCTATTGAATACCTTTGCAAGCCACGGCACATGCAGGCTAACAATGTGTATATCCATGTATATTTATACAGGTTTCACTGCTATACCTCTGTGACCTATTAAAAACCTTGAACACTGTGGCAACTTAAACATCTTATTTCTCCATCCAGAAGTTTTGATTCCTCCAGGGTGTACGGATGTAAAAGCCGACCAAGCTCACAAACAATGAAATCATTTGGGCTGCATAAGGTTGGTCACAGTGCTGCACTCATTATTCTAGTTACCAGTTTTATATGTGAAAATTTAAACCCAGTAACTACATTATAGAAAGTAGCGGTAAAATCTCTACATTATGCATTCCATTTGTTTGAGGAAACCAAGTTCAAAATAACTTAGGGCATGTACCTATGGACGTTTATGTTTGTGCCATGGAGAAGTTGCCCCTGAGCCACATTCAAGCAATGTATCTCATCTTAGTGTGTGAATGAGAATCTGTGGAGACTTATGAGGAATGTACCTGTCTGAATGCACAAGGAGAGTTTGACAGAAGCTGAAGTACATAAAACAACAGCCCGGTCAGCTTTCTATGGCATCCTTAAGGTACAGGTAAGGGCAAAACTCATAAGGAAAAATATAACTCCAATCACACAACGCAGTTGCATATCTACACTTGCAACTAAAGACATGAAATGATATACATATTGCAGTGCAGTTGGTTGCATTCTGTAGGAGATTGCTCACTGGTCCTGAATAAATAGAATAAATGAAATCCAGAATATTCTGCAATAATATAACAAATTACATTTTACAGCTAAAAAAAGAAGCCTTAAAGTGAACCTGTAGCCAAATTATTGATATTCAATTATTTAATTATTCTTTATAAGCAATACATATACTCTTTAAAAAAAATCTCATTAACCTCTATAGCTGCAGCCACTGTAGCTGCAATTCATCCTCAAAGTGTACAGCAGAAGAGCTGAAGTCACTTAATCCCTTTTGTCAGCAATTCGGCTCACCTTGCTTCCCCTATCAAGCCTTTCAGCCTTCTAATCTTTAATGTAAACAGTTACTCTGGGAAATGAAGCAGATAAGCTGAGCTGTCTGATTGGAAAACTTGGATGACTCAAGCCTCATATACGCAGACATTTTTAGGCATTAAAAATGCTTAGTGGGAAAAATACAACGCTCTTCTGCACCCAGGAAATTGCATGTTGGGCTTATAGACTAGCCATGGAAGTGATTGGCTGTATGCCGCTGTACAAGTCAATGTACTACAACAGCTACAACATATTTTCCCAAACATGAAAGTTCTGCGTTCATAGGCAAATGCATGGGCAAATGCCAATATTGGTGTTTACACAAGTACAGAGGCATATGGTCATTCACTTTTATAGTGAAGTGTATGCCCCACCTGTGGGTCCCCTGATGTAGGAAAACACCATGGGGTTAATTTACTAAAACTGCAGAGTACAAAATCTGGTGCAGCTGTGCATGGTAGCCAATCGCCTTCTAACTCCAGCTTGTTCAATTAAGCTTTGATAAAAAACCTGAAAGCTGTTTGGTTTCTCTGCAGAGCTGCACCAGATTTTGCACTCTCCAGTTTTAGTAAGCAGCTCTGACTTTCCGCCTGTGAGAATAGCAACAGTGGGTACTAAGTGGTAGGGCACCAGAAATCTTAACGTTTTTCTCCTGAGCTGCTGTGGATCAATTTAATGGCTCATTTCCTTAATATCTCTCATTGTACTGAGGATGATCTGCTGTTTTCAACCTCTGCCAGGTTCAATGCAAAACTAGACATGGACATCATGGCTGTGTAAGCGAGGAAAACCAGACAGATGGCCACCCTAGTATGGAAGGAAAGGTGAAAGTAAGGCAAGAAAAGACTAAACTCAAAGTTAGGACCTGGCGTCTTGTGGTAGGGAGATCGTGCTTCTTGAGATTCCAAATGGAATAAGAAACGAGCTGGCAACTCACCTAAGGGATCCCAGCTATAAATGAAATGTCTTTTTTTGATGGACTTTTAAGTAATCTTCATTTACATGCTTTTGCAAACGAAGAGAAAAGTTTACAATTGTATGATTTTTTTACACATCTAGAATGGGTAGTTAAAAAAAGCCATTCACTTTATTGCAACTAGTAAATAAATCTCAAAGATATTTTTGGTTCTCAAACAGAGCAGGATGTTGTTATAACGTTCTGGCGTCATCTGAGAAAACACCTGTAGGAGTACAGAGAGCAGCACTTACAAGGGTATTGGCCATTACTAAATAAATGAAGCTGCATAGCTCTGTTCCCATAAGATAACATTAATTTTATTGGTTCAATACTACAGCGAACATTCCACCCAGCACCTCTTCCTGATGTGTTTCAGACCATTCTGGAGCTTAATCGTAGGATCTACTATTAAAATGACACTAAATGATATCCTTCTTTTGCAAAAATAATCCATACGCTCTGACTACTTAAAGGCCCTGAAATCTATTTTTCATTATATTGATTCTTATCATGTTTTTCTTCCTTCTTGTAACATCCTCTTTGATGTTTCAAACCTCTCCTTTGTCCCTTCACTTCTGTATGTTTGGAACGAGCAGTGCATGCTAGTTGTGGTCATGCGCACTGCTCTATGTACATTACACGTCCCATAGTCCATAGCACTTAGGCCATCTCAGGAGTGAGAAAGAGAGGGTGGCTACATTTCTATATACAGTGGGACCACTGAGAATAAACGTAGCCAACCTCTAACAGTAAGTTAGATTATAGCAGAAAAAAAAAAGAATTTGGAGATTTGAAGGAGGCTCAGAGCAATAGAAAGTTGAGTTGAGTTAAGAATACATACCTGAAAAAATGTTTTTCTCTAAACCAGAGTTTAAGGTCATCTTAAGCCCCAGTAGGGTACAAAATGCAGCAAAAAGAATGGGGTGTTCTCCCCAGTAATGGAAGAATAAATCTGATTTTAATTTTTCAAGAACAGCAGTGTAGATTTTGCTTATATTGTGCTGGCTTGTGTGTGAGGACAGCAAGTACCCTTGGCTGGTATGCTCACAGTGACATGACCAGTAGGTTAAAGTCAGTACTGCCATTAGCCATTAGTTGAATTGGCAAACTACATGAACAGCGTCTGAAATGCCTTTCTATTTTTTTCTGCTATTTATATTTTCTGCACAAATTACAAGTGATACCAAGTCAAACAGTACGGATGTCCTATATGTACAGGTAACTAAACCTATGTGGAGGGTTAAGAGATTTTTCTTCACTAACCACAGAAACCTTTTAAGCTCTTATACAGGGTGGTCCAAGTTGAAATTTAAATCCTGACATGGTTGGCTTGTCTGGATTATTCCAAACCTGGTTTACTTTAGTTGAATTCCCTCTTTTTATTTCATGAAACCGGCTAACTTAGCTCAAAGTAAAGACATTCGGGAGACTTTTTTAGGTCAACAGTCACTTCCTATACAAAATCCCTCACATCCTTTGCTGGCCCAATTAAAGGTAACAGTTCTTGTATACAATACGTTTTTATAAAAGTTTAAATGCATGCGAATACTGACACAAGAAAGTGTACAGTTCTACACCACTAAATTATGTTCAATAAGGAAACATCTGATAAAATTCATATCTATTTATTGGCTAACCTGTCTATTTGAATGCATCATTCAAATTAAAATGTATTTTCAGTAAACATATGTTTTAAGTTAGCATTGGAGTATTTTCTTTAGAGAGATTTACATGCTTGCTCTTCCATATTTTTATTGCATTAAATATAGAGATTTGTAGATTAGCCACAAGAGGGAGCTTGGAACCTCAATGAAAATAATGCAGCTCTCTGTTCAAAGGTATATTCCACCTTTTGGAAAAAAATAATAAATGAACCCACATTGATTAAAAAAATAGCCCAGGTTTTTATTTTTTGTATTTGAGCCTGCAAAGTATTGCAACCACAATCAGTGACTTGAGAGTGCAATTCTCAGGCTTCTGTAAACTATTTCTCCAGCCACAGGGCCATACTAAGGTAAAGAATTTCAGATATGGGACTGGAGGAAGTATGAATGGACTACAAGTGTGCTAACATCACCACACTTGTGCTTAAATTAGTCCCTCTGTCCCTCTGCCATGGTGGAAGATGGGATTTGTAGTCGATTCATTGGTAGAACTCTAGAAGAATATATACAAACAGTCCAGCGCTGAAGCAGCAGCACATCCAATGGTGTCACCATAATGCTTCGCCCGATGCAGACCTCCTCAGATTTACAAAATCTTCAACAAACTCTAAAAACACACAGAAAGGCACAGATGCCTAGTGCATTACCATCATTAAAATGTAATAAAAAGCTGCTAATATACTCACAAAGATTATAAGGAACAAGGTCATCAAATAACAACTCCAGCCATGAGCCAAGGGTGTCTTATCCAAACATGACTTCTTCAGAGTGCTTGTTTCTTACAATCTTTGTGAGTATATTAGCTGCTTTTTATTTAATACATTTGTAGCACTATTGTCCAGAAACAGGGCTACAGGTAAATTTAGCTGTGCTGGGTGGTAGCTAGCCTGGCTAAATTGTAGTCTTTATGGATCAAATGGGCTTCCTCCTAAGCCTGTTTCGGCTGTGGCTTCTCCCTTTTGTCAGTAGGTGGCACTGTCATCTCTGACATTAGTATGATGAGCAACAGTGAAGTCAGGTTATGAATAAACATACTTTCTCTGTCAATCAGAATAGCTGCTTTGCATGCTGGGAGAGGGTATTTATTGGGAGAAGGTCAGGTGATCAGCCTCTTCCCATCCGGGGCTGTGACCTGGGTGGATATGTGTCAAACTTCTCCTGGCTGCTAGGCCTGAAGCCTGAGGCCTATTTAGGTGCTCTCTAGGCTGCTAGGTCTGTTTGAGGCCTATCCAGGTATTCAAGATTTTACAGAGGAGAGCTTCCTCAATATCTGGAAACAATGCTGAGAGGGATGAAGTTCTAGAGAAGTACCAGGGATGACTCTTCGTGGACTGAGGACCCATGAGGTGGCTGGGAGAGCTTCAAGAGAGAACTCATCTTAAGAATTCTGTATGACACTGTAAGTAAAGTTCAGTTACTATAGGAGACAGTATATTCTACAAAGTACAGATGTGATGGTTCATCTTAAAGGCTCTTTTCCTGTACTGCTGTCTGACTTATCTCACCTTTTTGTCTAAGGAGTCTGTCTGTCTGCTGATCATTACTATTTTTGACTAAGGGTGTCCTGTGCCCCATCCCCTCTCTCCCATATTTTTCCTGTTGTGAGAAATAAACTTCTCTTTGTTTAAGCATTAAAGTGACTAGCGCTCATCTTTCTATCTTGTACATCACCCAACATGCCCAATAACCTGCACCTTGAGGAGAGATGTCAGCCCTCCCTGTCTCTGGGGGTCACCACCAGGCCCCTGGAAATGTGGGGTAGGTGCTACACATTTTAATAGTGGCAATTCACTAGGAGTTTGCACCTTCCAGTGTTTTTACAATTGGTAGATCTCTGTGCAGAGCCACACATATTTATGCCATTTCAACAAAAAAATGACTGGACTGTGTGCAGAAAAGAACCCTTAGATTTAGTAAGGGGGTGCGGTTTGGGGGTAAAGGGTGAAAACTCTAACCATGTTTCATCTAACTCCTAAATATGCTCAGAAAAGTAGAGTTAGCTTTTAAAGTACATCTGCCTCTCCAAAAAATATGGTTATTGCCATTGGGAGGGCATGGGCCAGCTACTGTCAGTCAAAAAAGTTGAAGATTGCATATCATTGGGTTTGGGGCACTTCAAGAACCCCAAGCTTGCCTATGTATACTGTACACACATAATGTGTTTTCAGCATTCACACAGATATTACATCAAGATGATCTCTTTTACATTTATATCTAAAAATAAAAGTGATAAATAATCTGTGCCTTGGCATCTTCATATGGAAAAACGTATGGTAACTGCAAGCATTCACAAGTCTTTCATATACAAGGAGAAATCGGTATACATCCTGCGTATGATTTTTAAAAAATTTTCTTTCAAAGAAAGAGAGTGAAAACGGATGGTTGTTTTTTTGTAAGTGTAGATTGTGCAAGTCAAAGCAGATCAGTGAGACTCTGGGGAATACCAGTTAGAGGTTACAGGTCTATCTTTGTTGTAGTGGAGATTCCACAACAAATCATGAGGTGATGGTGGAGTTACGGCTTCCACGGTACGGTGGAAACAAAATACTTTCTATATACCACAGACAGAGTATAGCACAATCACACATGAAATACACAGTATATAAAAGATATACAGTGAAAACACACTTCACATTGCAATACTGCTCAGGCTTTAATTTTAGTAAATCTGTTTGGAAAAAATGCATTACACAAGACAATTGTTTAGGGTCCTAATCACAGAATTGTATTGTGGTAGTGAATGGTTAAAAGAAAAGTGGTTCAAGTACAGGTTAGAATACACTTCCTGCCCATTTCATGAATGCGCGATCATAATGCAGCACACTGCTGAAAAGTGTACATTAGAGCAACACATTAGTGACCCCTAAGCAATCAGACTGATTTTCGGACTGGTGGGCTCAGATTTAAGCTGAGATGTTTCCTCCTTCACTACAAAGATGATTTTTGTCTCAGTAATCATGTACATTGTACAGTTATATACATGCACCAGCATCACAAATTATTGAAAGACTATGATTGGGGGAAAGTGGAAACATGCAACCAGCCCAGGAGCAAAATAGAGCTAAAATGCATTTAGATTGTAAGCTCTAACGAGCAGGGCCCTCTGATTCCTCCTGCATTGGATTGTATTGTAAATGTACTGTCTGCTTCCATGTTGTAAAGTGCTGTGCAATCTGCTGGTGCTATATAAATCCTGTATAATAAGAATAATAAAAACATACATTTTGTACCCCCCCCCCCCTTCCCTTAGTCTAAGCTTTGCTTTACTGGGACTGCAAGAGGCTGACACCAAATCAGTTTCAGGTACTTTCACTTCTTGCATTAAAAAAAAGAATAATAATGTCATGATGTGCTAATGAATACAGAGCTGAACTCATTTGTGTCTTTTTTATCTACCTGGAGTACAGCTTTTAACCACTTGCCGACCGCCGATCGGCATCTCACGGCGGCAAAGTGGCTCTGTAAGGCGAAACGCTGTCATACGACGGCGGCTGCCAGATCGCGCACAGTGAGCGCGCGTCCGGGGAGGGCCAGGGAGTGGGTGCAGCGGAGTCGATCTCCGCCGGCCACCCGCGATGCCCCCCCCGGAGTGAAAGAACAGAGGTCCGTGTAAGTAAACACGGACCTCCGTTCTGTGAGAGGAGGAAGGGCTGTGATCTTCACTAGTGTGGAAGGCACATCTCCTTCCGACACTAGTGTCGGGAAGGAGGAGAGTGTCTTGCCTCCAGGCACAAATGAATGTGCCTGGAGACAAGAAAGTGAGGCCCCCCCCGTAGCGCCCACCGGCCGCCTCTAGCTGAGGCGACGTGGGTGAGGGACCGGGAGGGGCCTGCGCGCGAGTGACACGCGCTAGACCGTCGGCGGCAGCATACTGTCGCAAAGCGGAATGTCTCGGTGAAACGGCGGCACTCTACGGCTAGCCGCCAGCCGTTCACCAATTTTCGACATGAGGTCCATCTATTTTTTCTGTGTTTACTCAAGTCGAGACATAAGTAATCGTGTAGTACTGTAATAATAAGAAAAAAAATTACGTTCTTCACTTTCATGGACTTTGACTAAACCACAGTCGGAGAACGTCAGGGTCATTTCGTTTCGAGTCT